>JAPPVO010000019.1:54758848-55019909 GCA_030407325.1 Camellia japonica
TGTGCCCATAATTGACCTACATGCAGTAGTGAAGCCCTGGCCATTCAGAGGGTGGGCTATGGATATGATGGGGAAAATACACCCACCTTCTTCGAAGCATCATTGTTTTATTCTAGTGGCCACTGATTACTTCACTAAGTGGGTCGAAGCTAAGCCATACAAGGCTGTAGACCAGACTGAGGTTATTGGATTTATTAAGGATCTAATCCATAGATTTGGTATCCCACAGACCATAACTGTGGATAATGGGACTGTGTTCGATGGGAAAATGGTGAAGTCTTTTGTGGCAGAGTTTGGAATTAGCCTTGTTAATTCCACATCCTATTATGCACAAGCCAATGGTCAAGCTGAATCATCCAATAAATCCTTGAAAAAAGGAATACAAAAGGTTGTGGAGGACAATCCCTGGGATTGGTAAACTTATTGTGGATGTGTTGTGGGCTTACAGAACTTCCCCAAGGTCAAGCACAAGAGTTACTCCTTATGCCTTAGTGTATGGGCATGATGCAGTGTTACCTGTGGAAATTAATGTTAAATCTTTGAGGGTAAGATGCCAAGACCAGCTAAATCCTGAGCAATACCATCAGAGTATGTGCTTGGAATTAGAAGGCATAGATGAAGCCAGAATTCTGGCATTAAATAGCATTCTCTTGCAAAAGAAGAAAGCAGCCAAAAATTACAATAAGAAGGTCAAATATATTGGCTTTGATGAAGGTGATTTGGTATGGAAGACAATACTCCCAATAGGAATTAAAAGCCATAAGTTTGGTAAATGGTCACCTAACTGGGAAGGACCATATCAAATTCATAGAGTCCTGCCTTTTGGGGCATACCATTTGAGAAATTTGAATGGATACATACATCCCAAAAAGATCAATGGCAGATATTTGAAGCCTTATTTTCCAACTATTTGGGAAACACAAGGAGCAGAATAAATGTCAAGCAAAAGAACACAAGACTACTCAGATGACAGATAAAAATTTGTTCTTTCATAAAGAATTAAGTACATTTTGCCACAAATTGGCCCAAAAATTATTACAGTGTCTTAGTTGTTCTTTTACAATGGATTTCCTATTGCTAAGTGATGAAACTAGTTGAATAGCTGTAGCCATCTCTTCCTTTCGATCAGGCAGTCCTTGGTTGGTGATTTGCAATTTGGTGTCAGCTCGGACTAAGGCTTGATTCACTGCAGACAGCTCCTCTTCAAGCTGAGCTTTCCTTTCCAGCAGCTGGACTCGAAAGTGGGAGGCAGAGGAGTGTTGTTCTTTCAGATTTGACACTTCGGCGTGCACTTGGGAAACAAAACTCTGATCTCTAGCCAGTTTCTCATCCGCAGCCTTAGCAGCATGACAAATGCTGAGGTAGAAGTCGATAGTAGCTGCTGCCTGAGATAGATGACTTGAAATATTCATGCCAGACTGCTCAGCAATTTTGCAGCATTGGAGGAACCCATTTCTGATTATAGGCCTTTGCAGAGCCTCGAAGGGAATCCTTGAAAAAGAAATCAACAGTTCCAGGTATGTGTCTAGGTCTATCAAAGGTGCAGAAGGCTTGCTGCTGGGAGAAGAAGAGCTCTCAAAAATTTCCAGCAAGGAGTCAGCCAAAACTAATGGCTCAGCTTCAACATTCAATGTTGGAGAGGTAGAGGGTACGTCGAAGAGACTAGCTAGTCTAGCTTCGAAGATGTCTACCTCATCCGTAGACATGATGAGTGTAGAGAGAGTTGTGGTGGAAGGCATAAAGGACTGCATAGGGATAGGAGAAGTGGATGGAGCATCTTTGGCAGTCTCTATGGTCTTAGTTACCAATGAATCAAGTGAAGAGGGGCTGGAAGCAGGTAAAGGTAATGAACTATGAGTTGGAGAACTACCAGCACCCTCTGTAGGAGAATCAACTGCCATTAGAGATGGAGTAGCAGTTGGAATTTCTGTGAAAGAAGGAGGAGGAGCAAGGCTCGAAGGAGAAGTGGACTGAGGTAGGTCAAAAGTCAAGAAAGGGAGGTATGGCTCTAAGCCAAGAAGAAGAGATGCAGGAATGCTGGGGCTCAAAGAAGGTACATCGAATGTAGGCCTTGGAAGTGGAAGTACGATTTGAATAACCCTGACATTCTGCATTTGATCAACTTCAACTAAAATTGAGGGAGGCCTCATTGGAAAGATAAACGCAGTAGTTGTTGCTGCAAGAGAAAGAGATGTAAAGCAATATCAAACTTCAATACCAAAAGCTGACAAGGGAAAAACAGTAGAAGCATGAAAGAAATTACTTGTTTCAGAAATAATGGGAGAGCTGCGAAGGGAATAATGTTTGGCAGTCTGTTGCCTTCTTGCCGTTTCCCTTTGTAATGCATCAGCAGCAGCAGCTTCCTCTCTTAGAAATTGTTGCTGTCGTCTCTTCTCAGCTCTCTCGAAGACAATCATGGCTTTGGAATGTTCCTGCTCTACTGCCTTGGCAGCTGCTTCATGAATAGGGTCTTCAACCAAGTCAGTAGCAGGAACAGTCACTTTCTTTCTCTTCCTTCTTGGCAGTGATACTACCGGCTCCTTTTCAACCCCCCTTTCTTCAACCTGGGGTTCAGATTCTTCAGAGGTAAGTTCTTTCTCCACTATTGTGGTAGTTGCCTCGTGAACAGGATTTTCGATTATATCGGATGAGGAGACAGCCACCTTTTGTCTCTTTGTTCTTTGCAAAGGTACTTCTTGTTCTTGCTCAACCTCTCTCTCTTCTGCCTGAGATTCAGATTCCTCAGGAGGGAGGATTAGCTTCCGTTTCTATTTCTGTTATTGTCTCTCTTTAAGAGTAGCTAAAGTTTCAGCTCTCTTGGGGGATTCTTCTTGTGGGGGCCCTGCACCAAAGAACATGAGTGTAAGGGAAACAAACAAAAGATTCAAAAGAAAAAAAAGAAGAACTTGAAAATACTTACCCTTCTTCGAAGCAGCTCTGGTAACTCTAGCTGGAGGGGATGAGGCTGCAGGAGAAGTTGTGGTAGCTATAGAAAGGGAGGGAATGTTCTCAACTGTTGCTGACTTAGCCTTCGAAGGCACTCCTAACCCTATTAGCAAGTCATGAGGGTGTACAGATAGGTGCACTTCCATATTGGCTGTCCACCAGTTCTGGAATCTTTTCAAAACTAAGCCAGATGGGAGAAAATGGGCAAATTGAAATTCATTCAATTCCTTCAGCAGTTTGAATATTGCCGCCTCTAGCTTTGATTTAGATATTCTCAAGTCTCTAGCCGTAAGGTGGACATTCGAGAGACTGCAAAGTGGAACAGGTATCCCTTGAGTGAGCTCAAATTGTCTGGCAAACTGAGAAGGGCAGTACACCTTAGATATGCATTTATAACCTCGAGGGTTTAAAGTGCCAATGAACAACTCCCTCGGTAGCAAAATTGAAGCCCACATATCTTTGTGTGGTGAGGTGAAGCACTCTTTATCAGCCAGAAAAGTTTGCAGCCAAATAGGTCCTTTATTGGCATCAAAAGGACAAAAAAGGGGAAGCAGAAGGAGAAATAGGGAGTTGATAAAAGAAGGCAAAGTAATAAGCAAAAGAAGCAGGGTAAAGAACAATCCTAGCATACTTTTCCCCATAGGTGCTAGGATCCTGAACAAGGAATTTTAGGCATTTTTATGCAAATCAGTGAAATAAGCAAAGAGCCAGAGTTGGAGCACCCAGAGGGGACCTCCTTGGTTAACATCAAGAGGTTTTTCGCAAAATTGGGAGCAAGCTCTGTAGACATGACCTAAAAGATAAGGGGCAAGAGCTATGTGTTTTTTCAAGACAAGTGCCTTCGCAAGTGGAGCGAACTCAGGCATAATCCTCTGAGATGAGGTGCAAAAGAGAAATTTGCACAACCAGTATAAAATGAAGGAAAATAGTTCTCTGTCTCTCACGGGGCCTTCCCTTTTATTTTCAGCCTTTACGAAGTCACTGTAAGAAGAGTTTAAGGCTGGAAGGGAAAATTTGACAGGGAGGTCCGGGTAGTTGGGAGTAAAAGGAGAGCCATGGGGTGAAAGCCCTAAAAGATGGCAAATATCAAGAACGGTGGGGGCCATCATGTGCGCACCAAAATTGGAAGAAATTAAAAGCCATATTCCAAAAACATAGAGCAGCAGGAATTAAAAAGGGGTCCTCAGGAATGATGAACCTGGAAAGACGAAGAGCGTCGAGGATGCAGAGCTCCTGTAGGTCATCTTCTCTCGCAGGCACAACCCTGTCATACCATTCCTCCCATTCGGTTCTCAATGTCGGCCAACAGCGATGAGGCGGGTCATTCTCCAATTGCTCCAGTCAAGCCCTCCTTCATAGAGAAGAAAGTGATCCTCCAAACGAGGGTATAAAGCTGGGAGTTGGTCAGGGGCCTCCCGAAAGACATACCTAGGACGTACTTTGTTGGTTGCTGTGGCGAGGAACAAAGAGACGTCCATCTATGGCGCTTGACCCACCAGTTGTTAGCTTGGCGATTTCTTCATCAATGCATTTCTTCAAAGCCATGGTAGGGCTGATACGGTCGCCAGCGAGCACTTTCAGCGAGGAAGGATCCATTGATAGCAAGTAGCAAGGAAGAGAGGGTTAATAGAAGGTCGGTAGGGTTTGTGTGTTAAAAGAGCAAGTGATTTCAGAGCACGAAACAAAGGGGTGTTTAAAAGCTTTTGTGTCTGAAAAATATATTGCGTAAGTCGTTAAGTACTAGAAGTACGAATACGAAGAGTTTCCTTCAATATTGATACTTTTGGAGGGAAAAACACAGCCCAGATACTGAGGTTAGCTTTGAAGTAAAATATTTGGCTTCGAAGCCAAATTTTGGCGCCAAAAGCCAAAAAATAACGGCTTCGAAACGGAGAAGTCGGCTTCGAAGCACATTTCATACTTTAAAAAAGAAAAAATATAAGAATACTCAAGTGTTTGTTTTACTCCGAAAGGTTTATAGACCTGTTTTAGGTTTCTTAACGAAGATAATGTCCTTCGAGGCAAAACTTGAGACTCTTTAAAGATAGGATTTGGTGTTCGAAACATCAAAACCAATGGTTGGATCATAGCAAAGTTGTATGTGGAACTAAAGCAGCATGAATTGTTGTTCGCAACAAAAGATGGTCAATTTAAAACTAAATTGATCATACTAACCATGGTCAAATGATTATGGTTGAAACAAGCTTTAAGTATAAGATTGTTAGATTCGAAACACTGATTCTGATTGAAAATCAGCCAAAAACTGTTAACTTTATTCCATAAATTGGAAAAGTTCATAATTGGTTCTTTGCAGTGTTTCATTTAAGACAATTGAGTCCAGGTTCGAATGATGAGATTGTTCAGTTCAAAGTCTTGAATTTGCTTTTAAAGGCAAACAGAGACAATGCTGAACAGAGGAAAAGTCTTAATTATATTTAAGCAAAAGTGATTACATCGAATAATCCTATTTGGGTACAAACTCAAGCTCATAAAAATAGGGAATGGAATAAATAACAAGATCATGAAACTTAGTCCAACTATGATCAATGAATTTCTGTTCTTTCTTTATTCTATCCTCTATTTCTTCTAACATTGGCTGCATGAGTTGATGTGTTCTCACTTCATAAAAAAGCTCCTCAGCCTTTATTTCGAACGCTATTTCTCTTAGTCCTTGTTCCAACTCATCCATTTCCAAATCATCCGAATACGCAGAATCCTTATTTTGAAAGTCGTTGTATTCCTCGACGAGGTTCTCTGCTTCATATTGAGAATGAACTCGGAGCGATGAAAGTTGATCCAAGGATTGAGTGGTGGCCAAAGAAGTGCGGTGCCAATGGAGGAGTGATGGAAGTTGGTCCAAAAACGTATGAAGTTCTGCTTGAGCAATGGGGTTGAGAACGTGGCCCCAAGTCAAAATATTACAAGCCCATCGAAAGTTCTTAAGGGGAACATCTTTCTCAAGAACATTAAAGGGTAGGTGAGAAAAGGCTGCAAGCAGGAGTTGGGCTTGCTTTTGTTGAGCTGGAGTAGGAGAAGGTGGAGGCTCGTAAGGAGGGAAAACTTTCTCTGCAGAAAGGGTAAGCCTCAACTTCTCTATCCAGGAAAGTTTTTTCGAATGAGGAGGTATAAAGGCCCCCATTTCGAAAGAAAGAGGAAATTGAGGAGCATTGACACAATCAAGCCAGTCAGAAGGATGAAGTTTCGCATTCTTGGCTAAAAATGAAGGGTTATACCCCTGTGCCTTTTCTGGACGAGGAACAGATCGTACCATTTTTGTAGGCATGGATGATGTGTACCATGCCACGAGTAGATTGTCCTCTAAACTGCATCGACAGTCGATAGGCATGTAAGGATAAACCACCGAGCTTCGCGCATAAGAAGGAAAGTCCAACGGGTCGGTGAATTCGACAAAGTGATGGTTAATTCGCTCCCTTAATTCCCAAACCTCAGGTTCTGACCAGCTTGACCAGCTTGAAACCCTAGAGGAATTTGAAGCCACAGCCTTATCCCATGCAGAGGATTGTGGAGAGGGGCCTCCTATGTCCATATTTGCAACCTTCTGAATCAAAGGACTAAGGGCAGTTTGTTCACAATCCAAGGGTGAATCAAAAGAAGAATTCCCCATGTCCATGTTTGCAATTTTCTGAATCAAAGGATTAAGGGCAATATGTTCGTAATCCAAAGGTTGGTAATTTGCAAAGGCATCCATGACCTGAATATGGAAAGGCGGGTAAAGGTGGCTAATGAATGCGTGGAAGTTCTTTCGAGAGAAAACAACATCATCAGATGACTCTTCATGTACTTGATCAATAGAGAAGAAGTTTGGTTCAGTCATGAAAGAGATATTAGTCCGTTCGATTACTAAGGTGGTGGAGATGTTCCAAAGGTCGGAAACGAAATTAATGCAAGTAATCATCAATGGATGACGGTTGTGTTTCCAGAATATAGACATGCACGTTCCAAAAAGCGCGGGAAAAGCTTTGATCCACTAATATCACCAAGTATTGGGTATATTAGTGGGGGGGTAATGTTGGCTACATATTTTGCAAAAGCCAGTTACAGTTCGACACGTGGCGAAATAAGGGCAATACAGGAAGAATATTTAATCTTCGATCATGACCGTATACGTGGCGGTTAATATTGGTTCTTGCATGGTCTGAGTCGCATTGGATCAGTGAAGAGATACAAGGTGACGTGGCTTCAACGGTTACTCACATTCAAATTCAAATATAGGAGAGAAGCCCAACTGCAAGTAATGGTGTAGTGGAACTACTTCTAAGGCAGCATGATCAAGCAATCATGGAAGAGCAGTTCGACGGTTTGAAGTGCAGTTCGATGGTCATTCTTGAGGAGTATAAATAGCAGGGAAGCCCCTGGAAAAAACCCCCAGACTCAGATCCAACAAATCAGTCATTTACTTCATATTTTCTTTTCCAGTTTTACATTTCCAGTCTTTACATTTCCTGCACTTTAAATACCTGTTCTTTGCATTCCTGCACTTTAAATTCCTGCACTGCACTTCGTTCATAGGAGTAGTTTCAAGTAGATTGTTGCTGTAAACCTCTACGAGGCTGAGTTTGGATCATTGTAAGTTTTCATCTTAATGAAATACTTCAATTGTTCGTCATTTAACTGTTATTTTGCTTAATTTCTCTTAAGTCAAGCCACCAGTAAAAGTCATCTTTATTGAGTCTGAAAGAACTAAAACACAATCGTTTGATAATTGGTTGGGAATTATAATATTTGTAAGGACTGATTGATCTTTGCTGGCACGCTCGCATTTACAAAAATACCCTTCGAAAGTCAAAAAGCTAATAGGTTAATAGTTTCATTTCACAAATCCCCTCTACTTATGTAAAAGGTAACAACTCCTATTAGAAAAATAGAGAAAATTATATTAAAAAAAAAAGTAAAGGAAAGGGAAAAAAAAAAAAAAAGTAAAGCAAAGCAAAAAAAAAGAGAGTGCGCGAGTTCAATATCTTCATTCCGTCTAAATAATTACAATGATAGGGGAGTTAGTGTAATTTCCCAAACGTCAGGGGGGTGATATATATTAAACCCAAATCTCAGGGAGTGTAAGCGTAATTTACCCAAAAAAATAAAATAATTATAATTTAGATGTGACATTTTATTTTATTAATTTTTTAACCTATTTTATCTTTTTATAACTAAAAAAATCAAAAAAAAAAAAACAAAATAAAATAAATAAAATAAAACCATACCAAACATCACCTAACATTGGGACATTAAAGGGTGTCTTCCTCTATTAAGGTACCAATGCCCTCAAAGGACTGATAACTGACCTATGATCTATTAAAGGCGGTGTTGAGAGTGAGCTTTAATAATAATAATTGCATTGCAATTAATTCCATGATAACATTGCCTATATATAAATACATTCCTCACTAAAATTGTTAGATATATAATATTATTTACATGATATTTTTAATTAATAAAAAATTATAAATACGTTAAATTTATCTTTTATTTATCATATAAAAGTCAATATATTTTATTTATAAAAATTTTCATTACATAATTAATTTAAAATACCATATTAATAATATCACATAATATTCTAACGTACTAAATAGTTCTCCCATATGTGGATGTTGCATCGCCTTCATTGGCACCTAACATGCGGTTTCTCGGTCCAACCATACATCAAAATTTAAATGAACATAAAAGTTTGAATTTTTTTATTTTCACACACTAGTATAAAAAAATATGATAATATTATTTTTTTCATTTATATATCTAATAAATTTCTAATAAAAATGAGATAAAGTATTTTGTGAATTAAACTTTTAAGAAAATCCAATACAATTACGTTAAACCTGTAAAACTTGATTGATATATTTTTTTCAAATTTCAAGAAAAATTAATGTAATTTATCTTACAAAAAATATTATACATAAACGAATTTTTTACATGTTTTTCTTACACTCACCAGAAATTCATTTATGTATAACATTGTTCTAGATATAAGTATTTTGATCATTAATTTGGATAGAAATTAAAAAATAGAAAAAAAAATGGAGAAAAAATTTGGGAACTGATTCTCTCTTGTTTTGTAATAGAAAAATGTTTAGTAGCTCAAATTTGTGTGGCCCGAATGGCTCGAATGTTTTAAAATGACGTCGTTTTATCTCCAAAACGACGTCGTTTTGAGACATTCGAACCATTTGGATCATGAAAATTCAGGCTACCAAACATTGTTGTTTATAATGTGACCTTGTTGTCTTTTATGCCCCAAGGGAGCCCAAAAACTACATACATTGCATTACAGTGGACAGTTTACGTGTCCTTGCTCTCGATGGGAATGGAGAGAGATGACTTGAAAACAAATGCCCTTAATAACATGGCACCCTGTCTGGTTGAATTTCAAAATTAAAAAAATCCAAACAATAGAAATTAGTTTGACAAAATAAACATCAAAAAAATATTTAAAGTTATTTTCTCTACTAAAATGAGAAAATCATATGAAAATGATAAGTGTTTCTTATTTTTTTAACCAAACTAATTTTTATGAAGAAAAAAAAAAGATAACAAAAAATAATTTTTGAAAACTCAACAAAAGAAGTGATTTGGCTCTAAAGTTTTCAGGTACTATCAGATCATCCCAAACACATACGTTCAAAGGGTGCTTCAATACTTCAAAGTTCAAACAATACATAACAGTTAATTTAGTCATATATGAGAGATTGATTAAACAAATTGGAAATATGATCTGTAAGAAGACATTATTCAATAGGTCAGGTATATTACGCCATCATGCTGATATAGTATGCCGAATCAATGAAATTTTAAAAAATGTGATAGTTATTGGCAAAGTTCCTAAAATTACTCTATATATTGTGACTTTTTTCCCTCCATGTATTGTTCTTATTGGCTGAACACATTGACGTGAAATTTTAGACCATAGAATAAATCATCGATGTGTAAGAAATTTTTTAAAAAGAAAAAGAAAAAGAAAAGAAGAAAAAAGGGCCAAGTGTATTTACGGAAAGTCCTCTTTATTTGGAATTTGACCCTTATGAATATTTAAATATAAAGATTACAATAATCAAGAATTTCCAATAAAAATAATAATAAAAAGAGAAGTGATGAAGAATTTTAGCCATTATAATTAAATAAATAATCGAACACCATTGGTAAGGTCAAGTTTTTTCAACTTTTATTTTTTGTTTTTATTTATTTTTTAATGATCTCGGATCATAAATTTAATAATGCAAGCAACCTAGCTTGGTCAATTGGAGCGTGATCATGTGCCATGGAATATTATTACAGTGGTGATTGGCACCCCCTCAAATCACCACCCCCACCACCCCCTTTGACACGTGACGGGTGGTGATTGGAGGGAAAAGAAAAAAAAAGAGAAAAGAAGAAAAAGGTGACCAATCAAATTAAGAGGGGTCCAAAGGGGGTCCTAAAAAGGGGGTCCTGCACATTATTCATATTATTAATCAAGAAATAAGATCTTTGCACGGTAAAAGCAAAATAATTAATTAATAAGAAAGAATGATTAGCTGTTCAATTCGACTTTGAAATGCGATAATTAAAAGAGTCAATTACTTTAAAATAAAGCTAAGAAAGCAACATATTTTATAGGGTTTTGCATCAAATTTAGAGCCACGAGAAGGGCTATATATAATAATTAATCACATTAATACCTAGAAAAATGATTTGGTGCCCGAATCTGCTTCCCCCGAATGCCCAAAACGACGTTATTTTGGCATTCCGGTCTCTCTTTTTTTTTTTCGCCATTTTCGACCTCTGCAAGTTACAGAGGAAGAGGGAGAGAAAGAGAGAGAGGTCGCCTGCTCCGATCACCGCCGATCGCGTCGCCTACGCCGATCGCGTCTGCCTCGCCTCCGCCCCCTCCTCCTCCATTTTTTAGGCCCCCTCCAGTCCTTCCTCCCCCTCCCCTCCCCTCCCCCCCTCCCTTCTTCGTCTTCCTCCTTTCTTCTGCTGAAAAGGAGAAAAAAAAAAAATTAAGGGCATTCGGGGCGTCCCGTTTTCGGGCCCCAATCACAACTCTAATACCTATAACATGAAATTAACGAATTAGCTTAGTACAATATCTTTTTTTTTTTTTTTTAATAATTAAAATGCAAGCCCAAAGAGGTCAACCCTGCAATAGTTTATTTATGAGTTAGACTAATTGAGTTTAATATTGTATCACTTTTCGATGTATTTAATTTTATACGCAAAATGTTCAATTAATTCATTTGATAATTCAAGGTCAACTTTTGAATTAAAGTTCGCGTGTGATTGTGTAAAAAAAAATAAAAATAAAAATTACTTAGATTTGCTTAATAAAATAACTTAAGATTCTAATCGGCTGTAAACACCCAAATTCCTCCTGGCACAATATTTTTAATTGGGACATCAATTTATAATAGTATGATAATCACTAAATAATTGGTTAATAGCATTTTTTTTCTAGATGAGAATTGTAGTTTAAAACGATTTTAAGATACTTCCATTGTTGTACGGGGGCGAAATATCCTTTGCTCTCCGTACGCCTTGCACTCCAAGCTTCACTTGACGGCGTCACACCTGGCAACACAGAAACGGTGAGCTGCCCGGGGGGTGGTGCCGGAAAGCCCCTCCGACGATCAAGTTAGGTCACTTGAAGAAGAAGAAGAAGAAGAGCCCTGTTTAGAGAGAGAGAGTTTTGTTTAGATCGCATACCTCCAACGTTCCCCTTCTTCCCCTTTTCTAGGCTGGCCATGTGCCTCAGAGGTAGTGCGCGCACTGCCTCTGCTGTCCTTCCCTGGACTGGGTGCTGTACTGCCCTCTCACTTCCTTACGCGTGTAAAGGCCAAAACCTCCAAACAACGATGGCCAAACTGCCAAACGGTATTGACGCACACCATTGGCGGGTTTCTCCTCTCGCACACCAATTGGACCTAACAATTCCCACCGAGCTAGGCATAGCCCGGTCAGTTCCAGCCTCAACTCCGGCCGACAATCAGGGCCGAGCTCAAAAACCAGCCCGGTTGCGCGACCCAAAGACATCTCAAGTCATGACTTAGCTCGGCCCGTCTGCTCAGTGCAAATTCTCCTCACAATTGCCCCTTAATTCCATCGGTTGCAACCTGATTGGGATTACTTCATTCTTGTGTAACTTCATTTCAGCTCAATTTGTCATTAAGCTTCATGATATCTCGGCCAAGTTTTATCACTTTGCTTCCAGGACCGTGCATGAATTCCAATGGTTGAAACCTTGCTCGTGCATGAATTCAACAACAAACATATTAGTCAATATGTTTGTGCTTGGAGGGTCCCACCATGAAGCTTTGAAAATAATCTAATACTATGAGGTGGAATTCCATTGCTAACCGAGCTGCTGCTATGTTTTCAATAAACTGAGTTAAAACAAATCACCACCCCCGAGCCAACAACAAGCCGAGCCGTGGGCCGAGCAAAAGTAATAATTGATCAATAGTTGCTAACAGTAGTCATCCCAAAGTAATCAAAACAAATAAATAGGCAAGGCATGACCATGCAAGGAATTCAAGATGGGGCCCAGATCTTGACCTTTTCAAAGTCAAACCAATTTTGCAATTAGAATGCTCGGTGGGTCCCATTTGAAAATCTAGCTCCTGGACAAATCCAATAAGAAACATATTAAACATATTAAGTAATATGCTTGTGCTTGGAGGGCCCCACCATAAACTTTGAAACAATCCTACACTTTTGATGTAGAGTTCCACTGGTGACCGAGCAACCTTTTTTGTTTTCAATAAACCGAATAAAAAAAAAATGCCCACCACCGAGCCATAACTTTGCATCAGCTCATAATTCCTCAATTCCGTGACCGAGCTAGGAGCTTTTGTTTTCAATAAACCGAATTAAAAAATGTCCACCACCGAGCTATAACTTTGCATCAGCTCATAATTGCTCAATTCCGAGACCGAGCTAGGAGCTTTTGTTTTCAATAAACCGAATTAAAAAAATGCACAGCACCGAGCTATAACTTTGCATCAGCTCATAATTCCTCAATTCCGAGACCGAGCTAGGAGCTGCGCACATAGCCGAGCTATAATTGCTTCATGCTCTTTACTGAGTTATAATTTTGCATCAACTCACATTCCTCAATAATGCCCACTACCGAGCTATAATTTTGCATCAGCTCATATTCCTCAATAATGCCCACCACCGAGCTAGGAGCTGCGCACATAGCCGAGCTACAATTGCTTCATGCTCTCCACCGAGTTATGGACTTCACTTGCTAATTTTGCAACCGAACATACCGCTCATTTTTCAACAGTTGAGCCAATTGCCTTTAGGTAATAACACTTGCTCCAAAACCGAACTAAATTCCTTTAGCTCTACAGCGGAGCTAAGAATGTTGCCCCTGGCTAATAACCGAGCTACCTCAAAATTATCATCTCGTGGCGCTCTTCAACCGAGTCACCGGGCTATTTTCTCAACAAAAATTTTTAACCGAGCTATATTGGCTAATTCCGCTTTAGAGTGAGCTCGCCAAGAGCAACTGCTAATTTTAGTGAGGAATTTGCAAATCCCAGATGACATCCACTTTGAGCTAGCCAATGAGAGGATAGAGCCTTGGGGCCGAGTTGATTCGGACCCCTTTACGTTTACCTTGAACGTCTTTGTGCTACTCTTTTTTCTGGAGCTTTATGCAAATCTCGAACAAATCTTCAACTTTTTTGGTCGAGCTAAATCATCTCGGCCAAAAGCATTAGGAGTTTGATCAAAACATCAAAAGCCTTGGCCGAGCTAAATCATCTCGGCTAAAAATCTTCGAAGTTGAACCAATCATCAAAAAGCCTTAGCCGAGTTAGATCGTCTCGACTAAAAGCTATCAATGTTGAACACATCAACTTTTTCATCTCGGTCAAAAGTCTTGGAATTGAACAAAACATCAAAAGCCTTGGTCGAGCTAAATCATCTCGGCAAAAAAGCTTGGAGTTGAACAAAACATCGACCTCCATGGCCGAGCAAAATCATCTCGACCAAGAGCTTTCGAAGTTGAACATGACATTAACTTCCTTGAGCGAGCTAAATCATCTCTGTCAAAAATCTTGGAGCTGAACAAGTCATCAACTCATTTGGTCGAGCAGCATCCGCTCTTACTGTTTTCCCCCCAGTCTGGGCTCCTGCTTTAAACTTACACAAGCAAAGCAGTGACCCAGACTAGATGGGATGCCCCTAGACCGTGTTCACTCGTCGGTTGGAATTCTCTTCGACTGAACAAATCATCAGTTTTTTTACCGAAAGTTGGCGAGCAAAATCGGTTTGTCAACTTCTTGGAAAGCAAAATCAACTTAGCTCGTCGTGCATTTTCAACGTTGGCGAGCAAAGTCAGCTTACATCTTGGCAAACAGAATCAGCTATGTAACTTGCTTCTTGGCGAGCAAGATCAGCTCGGCAAGGAACTCCAAGGTTGGCGAGCAAGGTTAGCTTGGCGACTTTCTTCTTCGCGAGCCAGATCAGCTCGACAAGGAACTCCATGGTCGGTGAGCAACGTCAGCTCGGCGACATGCTTCTTGGCGAGCAAAATTAGCTCGGCAAAAAACTCCAAGGTCGGCGAGCAAGGTCCGCTTCGCGACTTGCTTCTTGGCGAGCAAAATCAGCTCGGCATGGAACTTCAAGGCCGGAGAGCAAGGTCCGCTCCGCGACTTACTTTCTTGGCGAGCAAGATCAGCTCGGCAAGGAAGTCCACGGTCGGGGAGCAAGGTCCGCTCAGCGACTTACTTCTTGGCGAGCAAAATCAGCTTGGCAAAGAACTCCAAAGTCGGCGAGCAAGGTCAGCTCGGCGACTCACTTTTTGGCGAGCAAAATCAGCTCGGCAAGGAACTCCAAGGTCGGCGAGCAAGGTCCGCTCGGCGACTTACTTCTTGGCGAGCAAAATCAGCTCGGCAAGGAACTCCAAGGTCGGCGAGCAAGGTCCGCTCGGCGACTTCTTGGTGAGCAAAATCCGCTCGGCAAGGAACACCAAGGTCGGCGAGCAAGGTCCGCTCGGCGCCTTACTCATTGGCGAGCAAGATCAGCTCGGCAAGGAACACCAAGGTTGGCGAGCAAGGTCCGCTCGACGCCTTGCTTCTTGGCGAGCAAGATCAGCTCGGCAAGGAACACCAAGGTCGGCGAGCAAGTTCCGCTCGGCGCCTTGCTTCTTGGCGAGCAAGATCAGCTCGGCAAGGAACACCAAGGTCGGCGAGCAAGTTCCGCTCGGCGCCTTGCTTCTTGGCGAGCAAGATCAGCTTGGCAAGGAACTCTAAAGTTGATTAAAACCATCAACAAACCTCTTGCCGAGTAAAATCCATCTGACAAGGAATTTCAAAGTTGATAAAATCTTCAATGAACCCCTTGCTGAGCAAAATCCGTCCGGCAAGGAATTTTGATCTTTCCATCAAAATGATCGTTAGTTGCCCCTAGGGCCGCACTAAATCCGCTTGGCGAGGCATACATACAACAATTCTCAAGAAAATAGTCTACTTGTTTCATTGTGCCAATGGCAAAAAGGGGTTACAGGAACAGAACCAAGAACAAAACTTTAGATTGACAGAGCTTGATGTTCTAGAAATGGGTCAGCCATTTACAAACTGCGATTTTTATGCCCCTTTTCCTCGGTCTTCTTCTTCCAAAAACCGAACTCCCTATATCTTTTCCATGGTGGTTTGCATGGCCATCATCTTGTTCTCCATTACCGGACTCGCTGTCACGGTAGCAGCGGCTGCATCGTCTTCAACTCGGATGTGCTCATTAATGCGTCGCATGAGCAACTCCATGGTCGACGGTTGATTCATTGTGAGCGAGTCTCGCAGCCTATGCCTGACTGGGAGACCACGCTTGTATTGGGTAATCGCCAGATTGGTGGGGCAGTCGAGGATCTCATTGTAGGTTTCCCAGTACTCCGCATTGTACGCCTTCAACGACCATCCAGACTCCATCTTGACGCCCAGGAGATGGTCGACCTCCTTCGGCGTTCGAGTGTTGGTTTTGAATCTGGTGACGAAGGCTTCCGCTAGTTGCTGCCACCCCCCAATACTCCCCTCCGGGAGCCTTTCGAACCACTTCAAACCCAGATCTCCCAAGCTTGCTGGGAATATGAGGCACATCAGGGCGTCGTTGCGCCGGTGGCCAGCCATCATTTGCCGGTAATGACTCACATGCATGTACGGATCCGTTTTGCCATCGTACAAAGTGAACTTTGGCTGGTGGAATCCGGCAGGCAGTGGTGTGCTCTCAATCTCTGGGGACAACGGCGTGGCTGTAAGTCGCGCCAGCTCTTTGTCCTCCAGCGCAAGGGCCATCACTCTGGGAGCTGGCATTACCACCTCTTTACTACAACGAACTGGAGCGCTCAACCTTTGCAACGCCGGCACTCTCTGAGCCTCCCGACGGCGCGCCCTCTCCTCCAATACATCCATCAAGTCCTTGGAACGTGTGGAGAATGAGGATCGCGACGTCGGCGTCGGGCGTGAGGGGTGGTAGGTGCTATCACGAGAGAGGGACCTGCCTTCTCTTTGGTCGGAATCTCCAACCCCATAGTTCCTGGTGATGGAGATAGAGCGAGTCCTCCTCTGGCGACGACTACAAGAACGAGGGGAGGGGGTGCGCTCACTGAGGTTGCCCTCTCCAGCAACACCCTTCCCCTTAATCTGGCGCTTCGGCAGCTCCATTTCTTCCGCCATCTTGCGAATGAGGGCGTCTTGGTCTTTGAGTTTGTGCTCCAAGCGCTGCGTACGGGACTCCCCCGGCGCCGGCGGCCTTCTGGGTTCTGCGAACGATCTGAACTCCTCCCACGTTTGTCTCGCGTACCTCGCGAGGAAGTTGCCAGACCCGCCATAGCTGGGACATTCTGGGGGCCTTCTCTCCTCCGGACATACTCTGGAGTGACACCATCGACGACGGACAGCGGAACTTCGTCGTTGTTGGCCATGGAAATGGTCGAAGAAGCTCAAAGAACAAGAGTTGAATATTAAAGACTTCCCACAGACGGCGCCAATTGTACGGGGGCGAAATATCCTTTGCTCTCCGTACGCCTTGCACTCCAAGCTTCACTTGACGGCGTCACACCTGGCAACACAGAAACGGTGAGCTGCCGGCGGGGGTGGTGCCGGAAAGCCCCTCCGACGATCAAGTTAGGTCACTTGAAGAAGAAGAAGAAGAAGAGCCCTGTTTAGAGAGAGAGAGTTTTGTTTAGATCGCATACCTCCAACGTTCCCCTTCTTCCCCTTTTCTAGGCTGGCCATGCTGCCTCAGAGGTAGTGCGCGCACTGCCTCTGCTGTCCTTCCCTGGACTGGGTGCTGTACTGCCCTCTCACTTCCTTACGCGTGTAAAGGCCAAAACCTCCAAACAACGATGGCCAAACTGCCAAACGGTATTGACGCACACCATTGGCGGGTTTCTCCTCTCGCACACCAATTGGACCTAACAATTCCCACCGAGCTAGGCATAGCCCGGTCAGTTCCAGCCTCAACTCCGGCCGACAATCAGGGCCGAGCTCAAAAACCAGCCCGGTTGCGCGACCCAAAGACATCTCAAGTCATGACTTAGCTCGGCCCGTCTGCTCAGTGCAAATTC
Source organism: Camellia japonica (assembly GCA_030407325.1). NCBI lineage: Eukaryota > Viridiplantae > Streptophyta > Magnoliopsida > Ericales > Theaceae > Camellia > Camellia japonica. Next base: position 54,776,358 of record JAPPVO010000019.1, read on the forward strand.
TCCTCACAATTGTAATAACTTTTGTATCATGAATGTAAATGTTCGTCTTATAGTACAATGTTACATATAAAGAACAACAGTTTAGAGAATGAGATTTCTGTTATTGCGAGATTTGAGAAAAGTCAAATTTATATAATTTTACCTTGTCTGTGAAATTTTTTTTCTTATAAATATAATGATTATATATGTATTTAACAATGCTAGGTGGGCTTTCGTTTTCATCTTCTTTTTCATTTGATTTTTTGTTTCCATTTTATTTTCATGGTCAACTTGATTGGAAATTAGCAAATTACTATCTCATCAGATCAGATTTTTGTTAACTATTTATTTTTTCACCGTCTATTTTTTTTTATTATACAAAACTAATTTGATCACGTAACTATTGATATCTAATCAACGTGATTTTTTTACAAACATATAGTACTAAACAATTTTTACACATTGAACAGTTCAAATTATCAAAATAGAACTCGTAATGGACCTCCACGGATCTAATATTACCTTCCCGTCCGATCATGGACGGGAAGCTAGCCCCAATTAGAAAAGGAAAAATTATTGATAAATCACATTTAGAAGTGTTTTAACCCAAGAAGTCCATGAAAGAATTTTTTAACCCATTTAGTCCCATGTATGTATATTTTTATTCCATAAAGTCATTTTTCTTGATTTACACTATTTTCTTGGACACTTATGCCCTTATATTTAATTTTGATACCCTTATAAATATTTTTTGAACGGTTAGCAATTTTATGATGTGAACATTCATATTTTAAAATTCACATTGGTAGGAATGTAAAATTGGCTTGTGGGCGGCCCGAAACCCGCCCGCAAGCCGAGGCGGGCCCGGCCCGTTGACAATGTGAATATTCACATTGACATGTTAACATTCACATTAATAGGAGTGTAAAGTTGGCCCACGTCCCGTGGCGGCGCGAAACCCACCTGCGGCCCATGGACGGCCCGGGACGGGCCCGGTCCGGCCCGTTGACAATGTGAATATTCACATTGACATGTTACCATTCACATTGATAAAAGTATAAAATTGGCCCGCGGCCCATGGGCGGCCAAAAGCCCGCCCGCGACTCGGGGCAAGCTCGGCCCATCCCGTTGACAATGTGAATATTCACATTGACAGGTTAACATTCACATTGATAGGAGTGTAAAATTAGCCCGCGCCCCGTGGCTGCCCGAAACCCGCCCACGGCCCGTGGGCGGCCCAGGGCGGGCCCGGCCCGGCCTGTTAACAATGTGAATATTCACATTGACATGTTAACATTCACATTGATAGGAGTGTAAAATTAGCCCGCGCCTCGTGGCTGCCCGAAACTTGCCCACGACCTGTGGGCGGCCTGGGGCGGGCCCGCCCCGGCCTGTTGACAATGTGAATATTCACATTGACATGTTAACATTCACATTGATAAGAGTATAAAATTGGCCAGCGGCCTAGGGCGGGCCCGACCCGGCCCGTTGACAATATGAATATTCACATTGACATGTTAACATTCACATTGATAAGAGTGTAAAATTAGCCCGCAACCCGTAGGCAGCCCGAAGCCTGACCGCAGCCCGAGGCAGGCTTGGCCCGACTCGTGACAATGTGAATATTCACATTGACATGTTAACATTAACATTGATAGGAGTGTAAAATTTGCCCGCTGTCCGAAGCTTGCCCGCGGCTCGGGGTAGACTCGGCCCGGCCTGTTGACAATGTGAATATTCACATTGACATGTTAAAATGCACATTGATAGGAATGTAGAATTGGCTCACGACCCGTGGGCTGCCCGAAACCCGCTCACGGCCCGAGGCAGGCTCGTTTGGGTCCAGGTCCAAGCATGTCCGAGACCCTAGGTTAGGATCTGGGTCATCACTTTGAAGCCCGGCCCGACCCATCAGCCTGCTTAAGGCCCATTCAAGGCTCGATCCGAGGCCCAGCCCGCCCGAGACGCAATGTATTTTTTTGTGGAAAATAATAAAATTTTGGTAGAAAAAATTAAAAAGAATTAAAAAAAAATGGCCAGGCCCGCCTAAGCCCAACCTAAGCTCGAGGCTAGGCCCAGGCCCACCGGTCCGACTCGAGGCTTGATCCATCAGCCCATCCAAGGCCCGAATACCCTTGTGCCAGGGTTAGGGCCTGGGCCTAATTTTTTGGCCCATAAGCCAGCCCAACCTAGCCCGAGAAAGGCTCGTTTGGGCTCAGGCTCGAGCCTAGTCTGAGACCCTAGGTTAGGGCCTGGGCCATCACTTTGAAGCCCAGCCCGGCCCATCGGCCCAGTTAAGGCTCATTCAAGGATCGGTCCAAGGCCCGGCCCGCGCCGAGGCCTAGTGTTTTTTTTTTGTGGAAAATAATAAAATTTTGGTAGAAAAAATTTTAAAAAAAATGGCCAGGCTCGCCCCGGGCCGCCCACGGGCCTTGGGCGGGTTTCTGGCAGCCACGAGGCACGGGCTAATTTTACACTCCTATCAATGTAAATGTTAACATGTCAATGTGAATATTCACATTGTCAACGGGCCGAGCCGGGCCAGCCTGGCCGCTGGCCAATTTTATACTCTTATCAATGTGAATGTTAATATGTCAATATGAATATTCACATTGTCAACAGGCCGGGCCGGGCCTGCCCCGGGCCGCCCACGGGCCGTGGGCGGGTTTCGGGTAGCCACGAGGCGCAGGCTAATTTTATACTCCTATCAATGTGAATGTTAACATGTCAATGTGAATATTCACATTGTCAACAAGCCAGGCCGCGCCTGCCCCGGGCCGCGGGCGGGCTTTTGACCGCCCATGGGCAGCGGGCTGATTTTATATTCTTATCAATGTGAATGTTAACATGTCAATGTGAATATTCACATTGTCAACGGGCCGGACCGGGCCCGTCTCGGGCCGCCCATGGGCTGTGGGCGGGTTTCGCGCCGCCACGGGACACGGGCCGATTTTACACTCCTATTAATGTGAATGTTAACATGTCAATGTGAATATTCACATTGTTAATGGGCCGGGCCCGCCTCGGCCCGACTCGAATTTTTCCAGACACCCACGAGGATTGACATGGGCCGGGCCCCTACACATTGACGATATGAACATTCACATTGACGGTGTGAACATTCACATTATAGGTATTTTGGTAATTATGTCACCCATAGGACTTATTGAAACATAAGAAAATAATGTGAACTAAATGGAATATAAGTAGATGAAAAAGGGTATTTTGGTTTTCTTATCTCAAATAAGACCTAATGGAATAGTCAAAAAGAATATGAGTTGAATAGAATAAAACTCTTAGAAAGTGAATTTATCAAAAAAGCTTCCTTAGAAATACCCAATAAAAATGCATCTTCACAAAGAAGTATAATATAATTTATCAATAATTAATTTAATGTTCATACATATATGGTGGTAGATTTGAAGTTTCCCAATTTCCAACCACATAAAATAATGTGACGTTTCCTGGACAAGTTGCTTCCCATTAGCTTGTTCTATAGTGTTGAAAATTGAGTACACATTATAAGTTATATATATATATATGAATAATGTTTCAGTGCTCGAATTCTTTCCTTCTGAATCTCTCTAATGGCCAAAACGACGTTGTTTTGGCCTTTTTTTTTTTTCCTTCGTCTTCTTCATGCAGCAGCTCTGAACAGAGAGGGAGAGAGAGAGAAAGAGAGAGGGAAAGGGAGAGGCAGGTCACAGCTCGTGGCCGTCGCAGGGAAGAGCTCGTCGCCGTCGCAGGCTCGTCGCCGGGCTGTCGCAGCTCGTCGTCCCATCCCTCGCCGCCTCCGCCTCCGCCTCCACCCCCGCCTCCACCCCGATTTATTTGGCCTCCTTCAGTTCTTCCTCCTCCTCCTCCTCCTCATTCTTCCCTCTCCTCCTCCTCCTTCCTCTGCTTCTTCATTCTTTCTTCATTTTCGGGGGATTCGGGGGCTCCAAATTCGAGCCCCCTAGCACAGCCCATATATATATATATATATTAGTTTAAGAAAGCCTGTGCTACAATATATTTAAATTTTATATTTTAATAATTTTTTTAAAATTAAAATATTATTTTAAGAAATTGAATAGAATAAATCATTAGATAAATAATAGAATTATGTGGTATTATTTTTTGATTTGTTATACAACCAATGATGTAAACTCTAATTTTATTTTCATATCATTTTGGATAAATTTATGAGTTTTTAACATTTCTTCTAAATTTATAAAAAAAATAAATTATGGTGTGCAACTTTTTTCAACAGATAAATATAAAACAAATATTAAAATAATTCTCTCATCTAAAAAAAACTACTAAGATAATTCACTGAACTAATAAAAAATAAATAAACATATATATACAAATAACTAATTTTATTAATACATAAATCATACTCGCATAACAAATAACTAATTTTATTAATAAGTAAATCATTAAGTAAATTAAAAATTTCTAATGATATGAAAAATATTTTTCAGTTAATCATTTTGTTAATAAATAAATTATTAAGTCAATTAACAATTTTTAATGATATGAGAAATATTTTTCAATAAATAATTTTGATAATTTATTATTGCATAGGAGAATTTAGTTTTTTTTTCCTTGAGTATTGTATTAAATGAAAATTTATAATAAACGGTAGCTATAATTTTTAGTATAATAAAACCGATTCATATTTTATACAAACCGTATGGGTGTATTGGTAATTTTCTAAAAATAAAAGATTTATATTTCTAATTGACCAAGAATGTTTGTGTAATTACAAAAAAAAACATGTTTCATGATTGACCAGAATGTTCGTAATTATGAAAAAAAACTGTTACATAATTGACCAAAAATATTTGCGTAATTATGAAAAAAAATTCACTCAACATATAGGCCACCATTAGTAAATTATTCAAAATAAAAAGGTAAAATCAGAAAGAAAAGACAAACCTCAAGCAGCTAAGCAGTTCTTATATATATGGATATATATAATTTGATTGGTATTTTTTTAAATTTAAATATGAATTTTAAAAACAATTGAGGGATCATAGGGCCCATTAAGCGTCCCTTTTTGATTATTTAAATTGTTTATTTTATAAATCTCTTAATTTATATTATTTATGAAAAAAATTAAGTTAATCCAATAATAATCGTAACATATTCATTTTATAATATTTGTCTCAAAATATGGACGAAAATTATATTTTGAAATAGATTATCTTTTTTTAAGATAAATACAATAAAATAAAAATATTTATTAGATTGATTTAATTTTTTTATAGATAATATATATTAAGAGTCTTATAAAATAAATTATTCAATTATCGAAATAAGACAATTAGTGAACCTTATTGGCTCTTCAAATTTTCACAAATTTAAATTTAAATTTAAGATAATTGATCGTAGTGGGCGAGAGTATTGCAAAAACTTTTATAAAAAAATATAATTAAAAAATGAAAAAATAGAAAAACTAATAAAAGGACAAAAGTAGTGAAGAAAGAAGGTATTGCATAAACTTTTATAATAAAAAAAAAATAGAAAAATAGAAAAACTAATAAAAAGACAAAAATAGTGAAGAAAGAAGTGGGGTCCTACATTTGCTTTTGATCACATCTTCACAGCTGTATGTGTGATGGGGTCATGAAAGTTTTGACTTTAAAAACATGGATCACTATCTATCACATTTCAATGGAAGAGAGGATAGTGCATTTTAATGAATTTTTTAAATATATTTCTTTGTAATGGTATTTATTCAACAACCTCATCCTCTCTCTAGATATTTATTATTTTGGGTTAATTACACTTATTTCTCCTAAATTTTTTTGATAATTGCAAGGATTTCTTTTATAATTTTAATAATTAAACTAATCTCTCTTATTTTTAAAATTATTATCAAGATTATCTCATTATTGCCATCTGTTAGGCTATTTAACAAATTTTGATGATACCCTAGGTTATACTATTAAAAATGACAAAATAGTATAACCTATGGCTATTTAATAGATTTATTTTTTTCCCGACAATTTACATTATTTATTTATTCATATGTAAAAAAATATTATTTTATCTTTTCAAAATCATATATTATTATCAAATTTTAATTTTTATCTTTAAGTTATTAAACTTTTAGTCGATGTATATTTAAAAAAACACAAGTTAATATTTCTTACATGACTAAAAAATAAATATACAAGTAAAAAAAAAAAAAAATCTAATCCCCTCACAAGAAATTAAAATTAGTTGATAGAGAATGTAGATCAAAAAATCATTTGAAAATAATAAACAATTCAAACAATTTGTCATTTCTTACCCCTAAAATTAAAATTAATCTTTACTTGAATGGAGTAATTATTTGAGAATAATAAAATAATCAATTAATTTGCTATTTATGATTCTTAAAAGCTATTTCTCCATCTTTATTTGTCTCATTTAAAATATTTTTATTAAATTAAATCTTAAAATTAACTTTTAACCTTCATTAATGGTTGAATTTTTATTTATTTATTTATTTTTTTTATAAAAGTTCAAAAATTTGTTGTGGGAAAAAAACTAGAGTCACGAAGTTATATTTATATTTTGAAAAAGTTATGAAAAATAAATAATAATTTCATGTATATTTAAATTAAATTTTGTGCATTTAAGGTTAAGATTAATGTTGATAATGAATGAGTTTGGTTTAATTGTCAGAAACTTAAGGGGATGTTTTTTTTACTTCTATATTTATTTTTTAATTTTTCTTGATCAGGTAAGAAATATTAACTTGCATTTTTTTAAAATATGAATCGATTAGAAATTTAATAACTCAAAAATTAAAATTAAAATTTGAGAATAATATATGATTGAGAAAAGATAGAATAATAATTGTTTTATATATGAATAAATAAGTAATTCAAATTGTTGATGAAAAAATTAATTAATTAATTTTAAATTTTAAAAAAATTCAAATAATAAATGCATTACTTAAAATAATAAATTTTACGTTGTTTATTTAGTGTGGAATAAGTCTTATATTAATTATTAAGATGTTATCTAATATTAATTTTAGAGAGATTATTTATTTTTAAGTATTTTATCAATGAAAATTAAAAAAATTTCAAAAATATTTTAATAATATCTTAACAATTTAAGGATTTTATTTAATGTTTCATGAAATTTAAGAATTTTATTAAATAATGCTAAAATATGTATGGATCTTTAATAATATATATGCAAACAGTAATGATACATAACTCTAATACTAGAGCTCTAACTAGAACTCTGGTGAGGTGGAAGAGAGAGAGAGAAAGAGTGAGGAGTGTGAGACTCACCTTCACATGGACACTCTCCACATCATTAGAGCTCTTAAACATTATTCATATGCAAAATTTCAAAGGAAGTAAGTGTAATTTACCCATGTTAACAATGAATGAGGCTTCTTAATTATATTTGTGTCTTTTTACGAATCAAATCAAAGGGTTATATGGTCATTTTCATATCCAACTAACGTCTTTTGTACGAACTTAATAGATTAGAAAAATCTTGATAATAATTTTAAAAATAAAAGAGATTAATGTAATTATTGAAACTATATGAAAAAATTTTGTAATTGTCAAAAATTTCAAGAGAAACAAAGTGTAATATAACCTATTATTTTTGAATTTGAAGTGGAAAACTAAAATCAATGAATAAGCTGAAAAAGAAAACCCTAAAACTGAGCTGGCTATAGATTCTATGAACATATGCTAGCTAGGGAGTTGGTTGGACTGAACTTTGACAGTTTTGCAGTAAATGAAATATTTGGCTAAGGGAACCTACCTTATTTTAATGGTATCATGGTCCTATCCTGTCTTGAATTTTGTACAGTTTTTTTTTTTTTTTTTTTTTTGAATGGTGTGGATTGCAAATCTAGAAATTTATGTTAAATTTGTCAACCCCGTTACTAAGTCCGAAAGTCCCGGCTCGAATATGACTCGAATTTGGGAAGGAAGAAGGAGGAAGAAGAAGAAGAAGGAGAAGAGAAGGAGGAAGAAGAAGTAGAAGTAGAAGCAGAACTGGAGGGGCCATCAAAATAGGGCTGGAGGCGGAGGCGGAGGCGGAGGCGGAGGCAAAGACGGAGGCGGGACTGCGATGCGACGATTGGCCGACGAGCTGCGACGATCGGCCGACGAGCGACGAGCTGCGACGACTCTCTCTCGCCTCTCGCCTCTGTTTCTCTTCTCCTGTGTTCAAAACGAAGAAGAAGAAGAAAAGAAAGAAAAGGAAGAAAAAGAAAAAAAATAAAAATAAAATTGAAACCCAAAACGACGTCGTTTTGAATTTCGAGCCGAATTCGAGCCACTGATTTCGGACCCTCAAACATTTTTCTAAATTTGTATTAGGTTTTAATTATTAACATTTATTTGCATTTATAAATGCAAATTTCGTGCTCAATCGTGAGCTAAATTGAAATATTAAAAGGAGGGAATGGCTTTCCTCCCTAGAGTATTGCTGGGCTCGCGGAGACTCATTACGGGTTCCATTTCGATAATTCGAACTGTTTAATGTGTAAAAATCATCGAGTACTATATGCCTATAAAATATTACATTGATCCGAGATAAATAGCTATGTGATCAAATCAGATTTTTGTAAACCATTTATTTTTTACCGTCTATTTTTTTCATACAAAACTGATTTAATCACATAATTATCGATATTCGATCAACATAATTTTTTACAATTATATAGTAATCGACGAGTTTTATACATGAACTGTTCAAATTATCAGAACGAGATCTATGATGGACCTGTACGGACCCAAAAATACCCTCCAGTCTGTGATTAGACTGAAGGAAAGCCATTCCCTGAATGGAAATCATATGTTCTAAGCCGTTTTGGTCATAAATGACAATTTTTTCTAGGAAAAGAGATACATATTTTTGTCTGTTTGTTATCGTTTTTTGTTTGTGTTTCTAAAAACAAAATAATAAAATATTTGAAAACTTTCGGCATTTTTTTAAAAATTTTGAAAATGATTTTTAAAAATTGAAAATAGTTTTTTAGTGTCTCCTAAAAATAGTTGTTTTAAAAATAATTTTTTTTTAAAAAAAACTCAAAAATAGTTTATCTATCAAAGAAGTTTTTTATAAAATAAAAATTGAAATCTAATTTAAAAATGATAGGCCGATTATGGCCAAAAATGTAGAAAACCTTTGTTGAATAAGTACTAAATTTAAAATTAAAACCCTTTTCTACAACCTTCTTTGTTTTCACGGACTCGCAATATGTCAATGATTGAATATTTACACCCATCACTTTCTTAAATCTAACGGGTTTCACATTTTAAGTTAAACTTCTAAAAAAAATTGAAGTTTTATTTGAATAAATCATCACCGATGTTAAGTAAACAATACATGTATCACCAATGATTCACTCTTTGCTTTTATTATTATTTCTAGGGTTAATTACACTAAAACTCTCCCATCCCTTTATCATTTTCAATTAGAAATTGTATATGTTGATTCCTTCAATTAATACACCCCTTTTAGAGATGATGTAAAAAGGATTTGAAGGGGTGAAAGTAAAATATTTTTATAATTAAAAAGGTCCAAATAACTTTGTTTTTATGACCAAACACATCTTAACATCCATAACGATTACTTTTTGAGAAGAAAAAAAATGCATGGTTTGATTTCAGGACTCAGGATTCACTTTTTAAAAAATTAAAATTTTTTATTTTTCATATTTTTTTGTTTTCACTGAATTATTTTAATATTTTAAGTAATTTTTTTAATTTTAGATACACCTAATATAAATACACTTAAAAAATATAATATTTGTGAAAAAAATCTTTAAAAGATTCATTAAATATCAAAAATTAAAAAATTAAAAAAATGAGAATATAGTTCATTTTCTTATTCTTGTCTATTTATTAATTTTTTAAAATATTTTTTTACAAATATTTTAATTTTTAGATATATCTAAGTAAGATTCATCCAAAAAAGTAAAAAAATTACTTAAAATTTTAAAAATATTCTGTAAAAACGAAAAATTAAAAACGAAAAATTAAAAACTTAATTTCAAAAAAATTAAATTCAGAAAATTGAAACTAAATTATTAATCTAAGGTGTTACATGGTCAAGACCTTGTAACATAAGGGTATAGTAGTAATTAAAATATATTTTTTTTATTAATATATTGTGTAAATTTGATCAATTTGTGTGCACCAAACTAAATTACTACAGCCTGAACAAGACTTCCAAAATAAGTTAATTCCCTATGATTCGTAGCTCCAAAAATTTTGCTAATAAGAAAAGTCGAACCTAAGAACTTAGAAACTTTGAAAAAAAAGTAAACCTCCAAGTCGTTAGCCTTATCCACCATGCCAAACCTTGGTAACTAAAATACATATTCAGCTCAAAGGAAGACCCTACAAAGATTAATGAAAGCCTATCAACCCCACAAAATCAATATCGTATAATTATAATTTGTCTTGTTTGTTTAAATCCTACAGGGTCCATTTTTCAAAAAAAAAAAAACTCAACAAATAATTTGAGCTATTTAATATGCTAAATAAATGCAATCATAGAAAACAAGGTGAACCGTTCAGATGCATTGCAAAAATAATGATTTGTGAAGCCCTCAAAAGACATGGTTTATATTTATATTTTTTATTTTTTAATGAGATGAAAAGGTCTATATTGAAAATTATAATTATATATTTGTACGGGGGCGAAATAATCTTTGCTCTCCGTACGCCTTGCACGTCAAGCTTCCGTCAACGGCGTCTGTCTCTGCAACGCAAAAATGGTGAGCTGCCCGGCGGTGGTGTGCCGGAAAAACCCTCCGACGCTCAAGTCAGTTTACGGAAGAAGATAATCAGAAGAGAGAGAGTGCTTGTGAGAGTGAGTTCGCATACCATTAACGTTCGCCTTCCCTCTCTATATCTAGGCTGGCCACGCAGCTCCGAGATTGTGCGCGCACTACCTCTGCTGTCCTTCCCTGGACAGGTGGCAGTGCTCGCCTCTCACCACCTTACATGTGTAAAGGTTTTGTCCTCCTTCCAGCATATGCAGAACTGCCCAACGGTATTGAGGCGTTCGTGGAGCAGACGTCCTCTCCTTCACACCATTGGCCCAGGTGGCACCCTTAACCGGGGTACCATGACCGGCCTAACCCTTGGGAGACTTGAAGTTGCGTAACCGCGCTACGTAGAACCGGCCTGTGACTTAGGACCAGGTGAGAACCTAACCGCCAATGCCGAGCTATCCTCGATCGGTTCATCGCGATTGTCCGGTTGCGAGGCGTGCCGGCCTCCAACCGCTCATCGATTCCTCTCGGTCGTGCGGACCGCGCACATCTCGACCGACCGGTTAGGCGCATACCGGCGCTACCGCGGTTTTAAGTCTAGCCCGGGCACAGTGTAGCTCGGCGTAACCATCCGTAACTCTGGACTCCGTTCCCCTCGAGCGAGCCGCATCTCGGTCAAGCCCGTTGGTATCTGACCAGCCAATATCCCCCGACTGTACGAGCCAAGTCGTTAGCCGCGCCGACGCGAGGGTTAGCCCGGCGCCGTGCATTCCGTCAAGTCCGCCGTCATCGTTGCTCGGCCGTACAATCCGTGCAAATCTTCCCTCACAATATTTTTAATCAACATTATTGAGTCAAAAAACCTTACCTAAATCCAAATTTGTTTGAATTATCGACCATGACTAGGAAAGTTTGACAATGCAGAATAGGGTTTTTTTTTTATGGGTAAAAATAAAATTTTATTTATGTAAAATAGGATGAGAGTTAGAATATTTCTCAAAAAATGTTGATTTAGAAGTTTTCCAAATTCATCTAAATAAGAAATAAATTCGTTTTTGTGACTTGATCAACTTAAACAACACATTTAGCTTAATGGTCGTGTAACACTATTTATGCTATGAGGTCTTGGTGTTCAATTCTTATGGACAGAAATTTGATATCCTTTGTAGTAGTTTATTTATTGACCAAAAAAAAAAAAAAACTTAAACAACACATTTGTTAATACTCCTTCCGTCCCAAAATAATAGTCTCTTTTGGGGAATCCAACTTTTTTTGGTAGTACAATTATTGCATTTGAAAAAAATTGATTTTCCAAAATTACCCTTTTGATAGTAATTTTTTGGGAATATTAATGTCATAATTGTACTTTTTATATTGTTTATTACTTTAAAAGAAGGGCAAAATAAAAAATTTATATTATTTTTGTACTTAATTCTTGAAGAGGGACTAATATTTTGGGACAAAGAAAAATGGAATAAGGGACTAATATTTTGGGACGAAGGAAGTAATTTCTTTTCTTTTCTCACCTAAGTAAAAAATCATAATTGTTTATTTTTTGTTCTCACCTATTATGCTAAGGTTGTGTTTGGATTGGATTATGTTTGATTTTTAAATTACTACCTAAATTTATGATTAAAACATAATCTAAACAAATGTTAAAAGTCATTGAAATAAGTTTATTCCTCAACAGAATAACTGAGACATTAGTTCACGATTGCCTTATAATTTTCTCACTTGAATGTAACGTTAAAATCAGTTATGCCTTTTCCAAAATAACTGAGCATCACGTTTTTTTACCATTCATACCAACTCCCACTCGATTCAGTGGAGTGTCTTACATGGGCTAGTGTGAGATGTGATAAATAAGTGCATATTTTAATTTTTTATAAAAAAGGTATGTAAAAAAAAAAAAAAAATTGATGGAAAAATAGAGAGGAGATGTTATTGATGTGACCCAAATAAGTGTATGTATGTAAAAAAATTTTTACTTTTTTAGTACATAGCAAACCTACTTAGCTTTAACACTTATTTGAGATGAACTAATTTAACTGATTTTTTAATTTTGTTGGTTATTTTAATTTGATTAAAACAATTATGTTTGGAATAATTTTTTGTTGTTTTTATAATTAATTTGACAATTATAAAAAAAAAAGAGTGAAATAATTATAATTTAAATTTGTTATTTTATTTTATTAATTATTTTAATCTATTTTGTCGTTATTAACTAAATTCGGCAAAATAATTCATGCCAAAGGAGAAATAAGTGGGCATTTAGGCTCTATTTCTAGGAAAATTTACCCATAAGTCCTAGTTTTTGAAACGTTGAACCGTTTAGTTCTAAAAGTTTTCTTATGCTCCATTTAGTCCCATTTTTACATCAGCATGATGTAAATGATGTAAATGATCTGATATTTTATTCTATAATTTCAAAATTTATTGAAATCTGATGAACATTAGATGTTTTTCATCCTATATTTTCAAACATTATTGAAATTTGATGAACATTAGATGTTTGAAATCTAATGTTTGTAACATGACTCTGATGTTATTAACATTGTATCTGATGTTATTAACATTGTAATGGGACCTTTCAGTCTATAAGAAAACTTTTAGGACTAAACAGTGCATAAGTTATTAATTTGGGATTTATTGGTGCATCCCCCTTTTTTTTTTATTTTTTAGTTTTTAACTTTTTTTTAGTAGTTAAAAAGCGGTCATTTTTTGATAAATCCTCTTTTTAAATATTTTATTCCATTTAACTCATATTCTTTTTGAGTATTGTGGATGTTCACAATTTATAATTAACATACAACTAGCCTTAAAAAATAAATAAATAAATAAATAAAGTAACTTATACCAACGTAAACATTTACATTGCTACGTGAAAATATAAAATAAAATTAAAAAAAATTGAAAATCGACTATTTTAATTGTTCAATAGTAACAAAAATAATTGTTCAACTAACAATCATAATAACAAAAACAACAAACACACAATTAACTTTTGAAAAAATAAAATTTATACTAAAATATAATGTGAATTTTTACAAGGGGAATTGACCCATAAATCCTAAAAAGTGGGATTGTAATCTAATCAGTCCCATATTTAATTTTGTACACCCAAAGGTCCTATTATTTGGGGGTGGACAGTTTTGCCCATGAACTTACTGTTGGGTTTGGTGATATTATGTTTGAATGATGTGTGTGTATGTAACGTTTGGGAAAAGCTTACTATAGCTTTTTTATGATGTGGGTGTATGTAACGTTTGGGAAAAGCACATTTATGATGTGGGTGTATGTAACGTTTGGGAAGAGCTTACTATAGCTTTTTTATGATGTGGGTGTATGTAACGTTTGTGAAAAGCTAGCACATTTATGATGTGGGTGTATGTAACGTTTGGGAAAAGCTTACTATAGTTTTTTTTGGGTTTAGTAGTGTATGTAGGGGTGTCCACGTTACTATAGTTTTTTTATGATGTGGGTGTATGTAACGTTTGGGAAAAGCTTACTATAACTTTTTTATGATGTGGGTGTATGTAACGTTTGGGAAAAGTGGGTGTATGTAACGTTTGGGAAAAGCTTACTATAGCTTTTTTATGATGTGGGTGTATGTAACGTTTGGGAAAAACTAGCACATTTATGATGTGGGTGTATGTAACGTTTGGAAAAAGCTTACAATAGTTTTTTTATGATGTGGGTGTATGTAACGTTTGGGAAAAGCTTACTATAGCTTTTTTATGATGTGGGTGTATGTAACGTTTGGAAAAAGCTCACTTTAGTTTTTTTTGGGTTTAGTAGTGTATGTAGGGGTGTCCACATTATTTATGACCCACACGTTTCAACCACAAAAAAAAAGGGTACATTAGTCAGAAAAACCATTCCATAATTACATAATGGGATCCTTCGAATCACATTACCAAAAAAATAGGACTTGGACGTCTATTAATTTTAAAATGGGACTTGGTAGACTACAACTCTCCAAAATTGGAGTTTCCAATAATTTCCCCTTTTTACAATTTACAATTAATATACAACTAGTCTTTAAAAACAAATAAATAAACTCATATCAATATGAACATTCACATTGCAACGTGAAAACATAAAATAAAATTGAAAAAAGTGAAGATCGACTATTTCGATTGTTCAATGGTAATAAAAATGATTGTTCAACCAACAAGCATAGTAAAAAAACAACAAAAGACAACTAACTTTTGAAAAAAAAAAATTAAAAAAAAAATCTCATACCAAAATATAATGTGAATGTTCACAATTTACAATTAACATACAACTAACCTTAGAAAAACTAAATTCATATCAATGTGAACATTCACACTGTAACATGAAACAAAATTGAAAGAAAAAAATGACTATTTCAATTGTTTAACGGTAACAAAAAAAATGATTATTCAAACAACAAGTATAGTAACAAATAACCAATAATATATAAGCATTCACATTTTGTAAAATATATAATTGTGTTCATATTTATATTTCAACACTTATTTCTTAGACTTTCAAATAATGTGAAATATGAACATTCACATTTTTGGATAAAAATAAAAAATAAAAACAATGGCAGCAATGGAATTAGAAATCCAAAAAAACTCAATCACTCTAAAAACAAAAAAATATCATCCACATCCTCATCTTCATCATCATCTTTATCATGATCACTATCATTAGCAATATATGCAATTTCACCATTCCACCAATTCAAATCAAACCAAACCAAATACAACTTTGAAGAATATGTTTGTAACAAAATTGACTGAACATAAATTGAATTTTGACTTTCGAACACAGAGCAATAATGAACGAACATAGAATTTCGAACACAAAGTGATAATGGAGGAACACAAAGTTTCATCGCAACAATGAAGGAATATAATATTATTTCACTATCATGTGTAAACTAAAGTTTTTAAACCCTACCAAATAAAGAGTTTCGAAATCCTAGCATAATGAAACAAGGGGAACTTACCAGTAAGTCTTATACACATAATTTAAAATCCATCTAGTCCCAAAACAAAATATTTGCACCAATTAGTCATACATATTTTTAATTATTACCATTTTTTTTATAACTTTAAAAACGCTGCTACATTCCACCACCGCCGAACTTCAGTCAGACAGTCACCGGAGATTCACTGAAATATTCAACATCACTGGGAAGTCATATTTTTAATTGTTATCAAAAATTCTTTTTTTTTTTTTTATAACTTTAAAATAGCTGCTACATTCCACCACTGTCGAACTTCAGTCAAATAGTCACCGGAGACTCACCGAAATATTCAACATCACTAGGAAATCGCCGGAGTGTTCTGAACGTCATTAGAAGTCAACAAAATGTCCACAATGTTCATTGAGTGTCAAGAATATCATCGGAGACTCATCGAAATGTCCAAAATATTGTTGGAAAAAAAAAAAGAATAAATGGAGAAATTATAGTGAAAAATATATCAAAATGTGCTAAATATTAATAAACTGAAGGAAAAAAATATTAATCAAACTGAAAAACAAACTTTGAAACTGTAAAATTCTACTGTTTCAAAGTATGATTCTATTAAGCATTTATCCTTATTAATCAAACTGGAAAACATGTTATGAAACTGCAAAATTTTATAATTCTAAAGAATATTATGAAACTGTAAAATTTTACAATTTTAAAGTATGATTCATTTCAGTACCCAAAAAACTTGAAATTGTAAAATTTTATAATTTTTACCGCCTGTAACTAAAACATTAAAACAACTTGTTTAGAACTTGAAAGTTTTCTCCATTAAAACAAGAAAATAGAAGTGTATACAGAGAAAAGGTAGAAAATTGAGAAATCGAATGAGAGAAACATATATAGAGAGAATATTGTACTTCGACAACGATTTTTAGTTTAGATATAGTCGAATCTCATGTAGATCTACTTAGATCTGATGTAGATCTATTCATCTTTTTTGTCTGAAACTCGTCTCTTTCGCCATCAGTGAGAGTGAAATAATGAATCAATGGTCGGTAGTTGTTGGTGAATCTTAAACAATGGTGGTTGTCGATTGCCAGTGACTATATATTAGAAAGAGAAAGAGAAGAAGCAAGAAATGGTCGCCGGTCACCGAAAATCATGAAGAGAAAAGGAGTAGAGAAGAACGATGCACAGAGAAAAATAAAAAAGAAAAATACGTAGTGGACTTTTGAGAGTATTCAAAAGGTTGTGGGATTAAATAGGTTTATCCTCTTTTAACAGGACTTCCAGGTAATTTACTCATGGAATAATACCACAAATGTGAATGAAACTAATCAAAAGAAAAACGTGAATAATGGTAACTACCAAAATAGAGGTAGTAACAAAAACGAAATGTGTATATCCTTTTTCTATATAATACATATCAACAATAGAAATAAGAGTATAATAGTCTAACAAACAATATAAATTAGGAAAAAAGAATCTCATGGAATAAAAGTATAAGTACATGGGATTAACTTTATAAATACGTGAGATTAACTCCTTAGTGGACTTATTGAGTTGGAACACCTCTAAATGAGATATATTAATAAAAATTCTTAAAAAAATCAATTTGTTTGAGAAGTTGTTACAAAATATTTTTTTTAATAAAAAAGTGAATGTGACATTTGATATTTTTAAACGGATAACAAACAATTTAGTAATTTTTATTTTTTATTTTTTTGGCTTTACCCCAAATGATCTCTATGGCCCCGTTTGGCAATCTTCTGTTTTAGTCAAAAAGTTACTATAAGTTATCATATTACTCTCTCTACTTTTTTATACATCTTTTCGTAAAGCTAAAAAATTATTAAAATAATCTATTTCCAAACGAGGTCTAAGTAACGCTTCTATCACACTCCAAATTTGGAGTAAGATCCGACACAAACTATTGGTCCAAAGTTGGGACAAGACCAATGTCTACGACGAGTCTTGCTTTGAATTTAGGTCCCGTTTGACAATTCAATCATTTAGTTTAAAAGTAAAAATGTTACAAAAAAATTAAAAAGTCAACGGATTATATAAAAAAAAATCCTAAACATAGTAATTTTTTTATCTCATATTTTAGTTAAAAAATTATTAAAATAACATATTCTCAAACGAGGCCTTAAGATGTTGGCCTTTCCTGTTTAAGAAATTATTTTTTAGTAAAGGCTTTTTTTTTTTTTTTCTTTTCTTTTTTAGACCAAATAAGCCTAAAATGTAATTTTTTTAATACTTAAATACCCAATAAATTATTTATTTTTATTTTTATTTTTATTTTTATTGTTAAATGCTTCGGCTTTTTAGCTTTTTAACTACACTTTTTTTTTTCTCACAAAGCCGAAAAAAAAAATTCAATATTTTGAGCATTGCAACCCTAGTATACTGTAGATAATGAGAGACGTTGATCCTATCTATTTCCTAAATAGTAAATAAAGTAGTGTAGTGGTTAAGTTTAGCATACACAAAATAATTCATCTTTTTATCTTTTTATTTTTTCTATCACATCACCTCTCTATTTTTCTGTATATCTTTTCATAAAAAAATAAAAAATACACTTATTTAGGCCATCCAAACAATCCAAAGTAGACTGCATTATTTGCTTTGTCTTCATGACTTATAAGCTGCTCAATTTGTAAATTGCGCCAAGCAGTACATACAAATTAAGCATCATTTGAGGACAATAGATTTTAATTAAAAAGTCATTAAAGCAATTAAAAAAATCGAATATTCATTTCATTTTCTCTAAATTTTACACCTTTTTTTTTTAATTATAAAAAATCAAAAAATTATTCCCAAATACTTTTATTATTTTTCATCTCATATTTTAACTCACTTCCCAAACCAAACAAAACCTAAGTTTATAAAATTTGAAAAACACATGATGTGTGAACCAAATGTAACCTAAAATCAATGAAGAGGACATATATGATATATTAAAGCATTCAATTTAAAATTAGTTGACAATGAGTGTAGCATTAGGGTGAGAGAACATTTAAGACCCTACTCTAATTCTACGTTAAAGCATTCACCTTAAAACCAATTGAGAATGAATGAAAAAACTATTACATTATACTAACCAAACTTAGATAGTTTATATTCACGACGTGAGATTAAATTTAACAATACAATCTAAAATAAGAGAGAGAGAGAAGAAAAAGTAATATAAGTGCGAAAATAATTTATAAATTTTCATATAAAAAAAATCAACTAAAATGATAGGACAATGACAATGTTTAAATTATAAGCCGTAATGAAAAGTATTTTAACTGGATATGAAAGGAGAATAAAATAAGATATCTTTTTGTATAAAAAGTTTATATAAAATTGATGTTTATATTTCATTATCCCAGCAAATGAGAACTTAAAGAAAAATAATAGTATGTAATTTAGCCCTACATCAAATATCAAATAAATAAATAAAATACAATTAAAATAGGAAAAATTACAAATCAATTGGAAGTTTCCAAAATAATTACATACTTGTAAAATAATTTATGATGTTAATAATCAGAATTTGTAAAGTTTATTATTAATTTAAAATTTGTTTTCTTTCTATTTTCAAAATAAAATACATCACAAAATGTGACCTAATAAAAAAATTAATAAATTAAGAGTTAATTACATTTAATATTCTTATAATTTCCCTAAAATCAAGTTGTCAATAGATGAAAAAAAGGGTGACATTATAAAATATATGATTAATTGTGACAATCAAAATCAACAAAATAAAATTGTGATGAAAGTGATTAACAAAAAAAAAAAATTGCACACCATTTCTGGACAACAAAATATGTTATATATTAATTAATTAATGTTGCCATAAAAAGGTCTCGAAACCACCGGAAATAACACTACTCTCGGCGGCGAAACACCCATGATCTTCGTCCAACCACCACCATTCCTCCACATCCACCACCGAGTCCACGTACACCAACTCACCCCTCGACTCAGCCGCCGACTCGTAACTCGTTCCCAAACTCGGCAACTCCACTATCTCAGTCAGCTCCTCCGTTTCCTCCGCTGAAGACGAAGACGACGTCGTCGTCGGAACGCCAAGGTGGTCCATCGACGCGGCTTTGGCGGCGGCGGCTTGGACGTCACGTGGGGAGCACGTGTCGGGTCGGGGCAGGAAAGGGGCGAGTTCGGGGAAGTTGAGGATGGCCGACTTTCCCTTGACGGAAAGGGCGGCGACGTCGTGTGCTCGGGCCGCCATTTCCGGGTTCGAGAAGGTTCCGAGCCAGATCCGGGACTTCTTTCTGGGTTCTCGGATTTCGGATACCCATTTGCCCCAAGCTCTCATTCGGACCCCTCTGTAAACCGGGTGTTTGTTGTTGTTGCTGTCCCTGTTCCTCTTGGGCCGGTTCTTCGGGTTTGGGTCCGGTGTTGTCGGGTTTAGGCAGGTGGAGGATGATGGTGGTGATGATGGAGGAGGTGAGAATGAGTTGCTAGTGGACTCGGTCTCTGAGTTTGGTGGGTCGCTCATCATTGTTTACTGGTGACTCACTCACTCACTAGAGAGAGAGAAGCAATGAGGGGAATGTGTAGTGATTAAATATGAGAAGTTTTTTTTTTGAACTAATATGAGGAGAAGTTGATGAGAAAGGAAGGTTGAGACTGTATTTATATATAGTGAGAGAGAGAGAGAGAGAGAGAGAGAGGAATGAGAGACCCGTCGCGACCGACCTGGGCATATACCAACCATTGATGGTAATGACGTAGCACACAACACAGAGGAGAGAGAAGAGGAGAGACTAGTGAGAGAAAATATATATATACAGAGAGAGAGTGAGATTAGATGATGAGATTGCCCGTTTGTTTTGGGTAGGAGAGGGGGATGGGGATTAGGATAGCTGTGGGTTTCATTTAATGTATTGTTTATCAACAATGATTCATTTTCCCTTTTTCCCCCGCCCCCTTTGACCCCCTCTCTCTCTCATTGGTTCCCTTTTCTTTTTTTTTTTTCTTTTTTTTTTCTGCTCCTCCAATCACTACCCGCCACGTGGCAAAGGGGGGGTGAGGGGGTGACCCCCAAAAGGGGGTCCCAAGCATTATTCATTGTTTATTTATAGAGTTGAGAAAGGGACTGTTAAGTTGAAGGGTTTAGGATAGGCCTTGCAGATGGGATTTGGATGGGTCTCTAGGACTTGGTATTAGAAAAATAGTCCGGCGAACTAAATTTTTTTTTTTTATTTTTTATTTTTTATTTTATTTTTTATATGTGGGGCATTTTTTTTGAACATCAATGTTTAACTTTTTGTATTTTTTGTTAAGTAAAAATCATTATTTTATTTATTTTATTTTTTCTGAAATTTTTTTATTGTATTTTTATTTTTTTAAAATTTTTTACATGTTAGGCATTTTTTTAAAAACATTAATGTTTAATGTTTAATGTTTTCATATTTTTTTATTTGTTTTATTATTTTATATTTATTTTATATAAAAATAATTTAACAATCCCTACACTAACAACTATCATAAAAACAAACACAATTTTACTCTCCTCACTATTAATCCCTTCACTATCAATCCCCTCCATTCTATGAGTTTTTTAATAAGGGTGAAGACTAAAGTGTTACTTGGGATTATTTAAATAAGTTTATTTTTTAATTTTTTATAAAAAAAATATAAAAAAAATAAAAAATATACTTATATAATTCATTCTAAACAAGTTTGAGTATTTAGGCTCGTTTATTTTCAGAAGTATAATGGAAGTGATTCATAGTGAGGAGATCGTTATTAAAGGGATTAAGTAAAATTGTGTTTGTTTTGATGATAGTTGTTAGTATAGAGATTGTTAAATTCTTTTTATATAAAATAATAAAACAAATAAAAAATACAAAAACATTAAACATTAATGTTTAAAAAAAAAAAGCTCAACATGTAAAAAATAAAATAAAAAATAAAAATAAATAAAAAATTTCAAGAAAAAAATAAAACAAATAAAACAATGATTTTTAGTTTAAAAAAATATAAAAAATTAAATATTAATGTTTAAAAACAAATGCACAACATGTAAAAAATAAAAATAAAAATAAAAAATTTCTACTCCGACAAATTATTTTTCTAATACCACATTCACTTTCTCTATTTCAATCTCCTTTCCAAAGCCTAATCTAATATTCTCCTCCATCTCAATCCCTTCTCCAAATCTATAAACAAACACAACATAAATAAATTTTATCTCCATCCTAATCTCAGCCATCCAAAACAAACGGCGCCTTATTACTTCCAACAAGAGTCGACCTGAGAAGAAGGGATCGCATAGGGCTAATGCTAAAATGGTCACAGCTGTCACCAAACATAAAATAATAATAATAAAAAGATAAATTATCCTGACACTTTTTAAGTTTTTTTTTTTTTTTTTTTAATACAGATTCTTTCACATTTAAAAAATTATATTTATTTTTTATTAGATTAAAATAATATATTTATACTTTTAACTTCTATACTTATAAAATAATAAAATAAAACAGATATTTTACTCATATCATTTCAAAAAAATAATAATAATATTTTTTTGTTTAACTCATACAAAAAATTAAAATTTTTAATTTCATTTTTAAATTTTTATTGAATTTTTAATATTTTAAATAATTTTTTTGTATTTTTTAAATACACCTAATCTAGATATACTTAATAAGTATAATATTTTGTGATTTTTCTAATTCACCAAATATAAAAAAATACAAAAAATTAATATATTATCTTACTTTATTGTATTTAATGGTTTTTTTTTTTTTTTAAATTTGTACATATTTTATACTTTTTAAATATATTTAGGTTAAATTGATCTAATTAGATATAATGGTGGAAATCAAAATGAAAAATTATATTCATATATAAAAATTTATACAAAAAATATCATAAAATTATTGTAATAGTGATATTGTTGTAAATATAAATCATGTTTATAGGTGTTTTATTTTAAAGTCAAATGTCACCATTAAACTATATCATTGTGTTTAAAAATTTTATATGAAATTTATGTTTGTATATATATTCACTCAATAAGAATATGTTCAAGTAGAATTTAATGATATAGAGTTGTAGAATGTAGTCAGGATAATAGAAAAAATAAATTATAGAAAAAATGACAAGATAGTCATTTAGAAAATTTTAGTATATGACATTAGCAATTCGTAGAGCAATTTGTAATGAGATTATAAATCTCAAGAAAGAAAATATAATTTTTTAAATGTAAAAAAGATATCTATATTAAACAAAAACTTCAATGTAATTTACCCAATAAAAAAACTTGCATTGCTAATATCCACTTCCTTTTCATCATCATACATTGTATTTTAAGAAAAGAAAAATAATATGAATTTACTTTTATTGATTCATAATTTATCTCAAACGTAATTGTATGATAAAAATTAAATTGATAAAGTTTAGGATTTATGAATAAAATAAATTTAAACTATTAAATTTTTTTGGGGGGATAAATTTTAAGGTTGTAAGTCTGAATTTTGTAGTGTTATTGGTATTTTATATATGAATTTAGTTAACGAGTGTCCTAAAGGCATTGATTAATAATGTTTAAATTAATTGTATATTACATGTTATATGCATTTTCATACATTATGTACAAACATGTCAAGTGTCCTAAGGATACTTATTAAGAAAACTCTTTAAATATAAATATATACTTGAAGAAAACATTTAATTTTTTTTTTATATATACAAATGTAGCACGAAGTTAAAAATTTATGGGAAATTTCAAGAGGTAATTGCACCCCAGTGAGATTTTGGAATTTTTTTTATAAATTTATGAAAATATTTACAATTTTAATTATTAATATTTATAAAATTTCTCAGTAATTTGTAATTGTTTTACAAAATTACATTGATTTGTCATTTTTTCAAATTTCAATCAAGTAGATATTTGAAAAAATAATTATAAATAAATGATAAATTTTATAAATATTACTAAATTTAAATCATGAATTTTTTTATAAATACGTAATAATTTTATAAAATTACTATTGAATAATAATTTTTCTAAAATTTTAAATATTAGAAAAGATACCCACTTAAATAATTAAAAAAATTATTGAGAAATTCATTTTTAAGGGTGTATGTCATTAGATTTAAAGAATATTTTTTATTTTTATTGTAGAAACATAATTAATAAAATTGTTTGATGAAAAAAAAAATTATTATTTTGAAGAATTTACTTTTTTTCATTTTTATCCCCTACTACCAAATCGTCGTTTGCCGAAAAAGTTACTAGACGCGACCAACGACGACGGTGGCAGTGACTAATGGTGGTAGTTGACGGTGGCTGGTGTGTTGATATGGACATATATTAGATAAATAAATAAGTGACAATAGAGCGATAGTAAAGTGAATAAATATGCAGTAATGGATAGACAAATAAATATATATGAGTATTATAATCTTTATTGTTTGTATAATTCAAAAAAAAAAAAAATTAAGTGTATGACCCGAATGCTTTAAATAATCTAATAAGGATAATTCAACTATCACATTCGAGATTAAAAAACTTAATATAATATATTAATTTCTAAAACATTAACATTCTAATAAGTTTTTGGCTTTCACAAGGAACAAAATGGTTGCACTTTTTTAAAAAGATTTCTTGTCGCTGTACTTTTTTTCTTTTTCTTTTTTCATATACTTTACTTTACCATTTCTTAACCTTCATTTGACTTTTTTAAGACAAAAGGCTAATTCAAGTGGTAACAACCTTTTGAATCAAATTAAAGAGTTATTTGGAATGATTTAAATAGGTATATTTTTTTATTTCTTTATAAAAAGATATACAAAAATATAAAAAGGTGATGTGACTTAAATAAACTTATTTATCTAAATAAATATACTTATTTAATTTATTTTAAATAGTATCTAAAAATATGAATTTCAAGTGTCATCGAGCCCTCCTTCTAAGTTAGAATATGTCTGTCTATTGTAAATACTAAATAATATAAACTTCTCACAGAAAAAAAAATAAAAATTGAACTTTATTCAGTTTATTATAGATAGTGATGTACGTTATGATGAGGCAATAACGCTTCTCTGTTCACCTAACACTACATCCAATTTGAATGTGGCAAATGAAAATGACCCTACGTTGTTGGTGCTACCATTGAATAAAGATAAATATATTGAAAAATTATAAATAAAATTAAAAAAAAAAAAAAAACTTCAAAGTTTCATCTTGTAATTTCGCGTATATATATATATATATTCTTTCATCTCTAAAGTAAACACATTTCCCATTTTAGTATTTTTTTTTAAAAAAAAAAGGAGAATTACCATTTAGTGTAATCTCATAAACTTATTACAGATTTATAGAAAATTTTATCATTTTAATTATCAATATTTATAAAATTTATCACTTATTTATAATAATTTTTCAAAACATGGGCTGAACTGAAATTCTCCTTTAAGAAAAATACTACTCACTTTGGTTTCGAATTTTTTTTTTACAAACTCTCAAGCCTCGTTTGGCAAGTGTCCCTTTTAGCTAAAAAGTCAAAAAGTTACTAAAAAAATCAAAAAGCCAACAATCCATACAAAAAATTCAAAGATTTCATTTTCCCTCTACTTTTTACACATCTTTTCGTAAAAAGCCAAAGAATCATCCCAAACATACTAGTTTTTTTTACATCACATTTTAGTTAAAAAGTCAAAAAATTACTAAAAAAGCATGTTCCCAAACGAGCCCTATCTGATCTGATTACTAACTCTCATCACAATTAACGGTAATTTTAGATCTTTAAAAATTAAAATTTCCACTCTGATCTCTAGAAAGAAATATATATATATATATATATTAAATTCTCACAATCTTTAAAAAATTAAAGTTATTTAACTTTGCACTATATTTTTAGACACAAACTCAACGCAATCTCAAAGCCATGTACACCTCAAAACCATATCCAAACTTGGCCAATCGGAGTCTGAAGGCTGGTAGACGGGACCAAATGGTTGGTTTATATAGAGAATAGGAAGGTGAATGGGGCAGGGAGGATCAGGCTATACCATATTTTAGTGAATGACGTGACATATTGTGATTGGAAGATTATTTTTTCAAATTACACATTTGTTTGTGGCTTAGGGACTAAAGTGAGATCATTCTTTTGTAGGAAAAGGTTCATACTTTAGAAGATAAAATTGTCCCTAGATATGGATTAAGTGTAAGGCAACCTCTTTAATCCCACAAATAAACCTGGCTAAGATTTCAAAATTGTAAGTTCGTTTGAAAAAATGCTTTTTAGGCCTCCTTTGGTAATAAGTTTTTTTAGTAACTTTTTGACTAATTGGCTAAAATATGATGTAAAAAAAATTAGTATATTTGGAATAACTTTTTAATTTTTTACAAAAAAAAATGTGCAAAAAAGTAGAGAGAAAATGAAATCTTTGACTTTTTTATATAAGTTGTTGGTTTTTTGATTTTTTTTTAGTAACTTTTTGACTTTTTAGATAAAAAAGTCACTTGCCAAACGAGACCTTAGTATAAAATTTTTTTTTATTAAAAAGTCAAAAAAATTCAACTCATATACAAAAAAATAAAAAAATAAATCAAAAATCAAAAATTCATTCTCTTTCACTTACCTATTTCTTTTTTTTGTAAAAAGTCTAAAAAATCTTTTTCGAATATATTAATTTTTTTCACATTATATTTTAGTCAAAAAAAAATCACTGTAAAAGTCACTTTGCAAGTAGGTCATGTGTGCTTTCTAATTTTCGTTTCCTTACGATTGTGGCTTCTAATTCTGTTTTGCAAGTGGTTGATCGTGCTTAAAGTTATCAGAGATCTTCTAAACAATTGTTAAGTGGGGGATCGTACACATGTAAAAGATTAGCATACACTGTTCTTTTTTGAAATTAAAAAAACAAATACAACTCAACATACATAAACTGTGGGACCATGCACACAAACGATCAACATAACAATTGTCCATAAACTGTGAGATTTTAATATTTTTAATGAAATTCTTACCATTTGCCAAAAATGAAAAATTAATAATTGAATTTTTAAATATGTTTTTTAAGGGTTTTCCTTTATGACAGCATGGGACATTAGAATTAGGGTTTTGCAGTGAAACTATGCGTTCGTTTGGGAAGGGCTAATTTGACTATTTTAGCCACAGAAGGCAAAATAGGCTATTTTAGTCATAAAAAATAAAACATCACATCCAACCTATAATCATTCCACTCTTCTCTCACAAAAAAGGTCAAAAATCCAAAAAGTCCTTCCCAAACTAGATATTTTAGCCCATGCTAAAATAGCCACAAAAACTAAAAAGTCAAAAAGCCAACCCACTTTCCAAACCAATCCTAAATTATACAACATGAGGGCTTTTACTACCCTAGCAATAAAAAAACATAAACTGAGCCCTTATAATTAGTCCAACCAAATATAATATAATCAGTAATGGTAGAGGGCCCTAATTTTTGTAGCTCAAATGGCTCGAATTTGCCAAAACGACGTCGTTTTGAGTACAAAACAACATCAAAATTGCCAAAACGACGTCGTTTTGGCAATTTTGAGCCATTTGAGCCACAAAAATTAAGGCCCCCAAACATTTTTCTAATATAATTTTGTTTTACCTATGTACAAAGTTTATGAAATCCAAATGTTTTCCAACAAAATGAATATTCTAGTGTGCATTCCAAGTCTTTTTATTCCATTTATATAAAGAAATAGTAAATAAAAAAATTACTGACACATTTAGTATTTTAGTATAAAAGAGAAAGCCAATAAAAATATATATAGAGAGAGGGGCACAAGATAGGGGTCTTTTAGCAAAGTAGGGATGAGTCATGGGTTCCCATTAGGGGTGTAATTTTGGCCCGTGGCCTGCGGCAGCCCAAAGCCCACTCGCGGCCTGAGGTGGGCCCGGCCCATTAAGGACCGTTTAGGCCCGAGCCCAAATCCAGCCCGAGGCATTAGGTTAGGGCCTGGGCCATCGTTTTGAAGCCCGGCTCATTGGCCCGCTCAAGGCCAGCCCAAAAGCCCGGCTCACCAGATGCCCAGTGTTATTTTTAATGAAAAATAATAAAATTTTGGTGGAAAAAATAAAAAAAATTTAAAAAAATTATTTAGGCCCGCCCAAAGCCCCGAATACCCCTGAGCCTGGGCTTGGGCCTGGGCCTAATTTTCTGGTCCGTGGGCCGGGCCATTTTTTTGGCGGGAGCCCGCAAGGCCCGACATGAACCCAGGCATCCGGACTCGGCCCGGGCTAAAATTACACCCTTAGTTCCCATTAGGGTTTTTACTATTAATGATCCAAGGGCCTTCCATTTATGTCTAGGTTAGTAGTTGCATTGGTCTTTCAACCTTTATCCAAAATGAGAAAAATAAAATAAAATGAAAGAAAATCCATTCATGTTTTATAATTTGGGTCGTCCGTGTGAACTTGGGTAATTATCAGGTACTATCAGAATATTATATAGCATTGTTTATGTGGTTGGTATTCCAAACCAATGATGTAACTTAAAATTTTTTGGATGAGACATTGGCTCTATTATAGTTAATTGGGAGATTAGGAATGTCTCATTTAATGTTTTCTGAAATTTGTTATTTGTTGAGCGTACTACATAGATAGCATCAAATGATACTCTGGGATTATATAATTTTGGATTAAATTTATTTTACCTCCTTGTGGTTTGGATCTAGAGTACTTTACTTCATATAGTTCAAATATAACCAGAAAATCCCCATGTGATTTTGGATTGAAGTGCTACCATTTATTTTTCCATCCAAAGTAATGGAAGGTATATTACACACATCATTTTTTAGGGTAGGCTTTATTTTTTGAAAAAACAGAATGAAATTAATACAACAAAATGACAAATTTACCTCCATTTAAAATTAAATTTATATGTTAATTAAAATAAAGTAAATATAAAAATAATATAATTAAGAATTGGTCTAAAATATAATTAAATTAAAATTAGATTAACATGTTAGAAATTATAATAATAACTAATTAATAATCTAGGATTAATTAATTGTGATATAAAATATAATTAAATTAAAATTAGAATAAAAATTTAAGAATTAAAATAAATAATTAAGAATTTATAATTAATTCTGATTTAATTGAATTAATACTAGACATTATAAATTATGTGTATGAGAGATGAGAGAGAAAGAAAATAACAAAAAAAATATAAGATTTGAGGGTATTATAGTCATTTTACATTTAGAATTAATGATGTTAACGATTGCATTTTAGTTCAAAACCACATAGGGGCATATGACTATTTTTGAAAAATAGGGAGTGAACTGCTATCAAGCCGTACCAGAAGGGAGTAAAATGGATTTTGCCTAATAATTTTTACACAAATCTATTTTGGGAAGTAGATTAAAAATTAACTTTTTGACTTTTTTTTTAAAAAAAAAAGTGTCAAAAAAGTAAAGAGGCTCAAAAAAAAAAAAAAAAAAAATTTTAAAAATTAACTTTTAACCCAATTGCCAAATTGTGCTAATAATCTCTATCCACATACCACAATTAATATGGGTATATTGTATTGGGATGAATCATAAAACTGATCATTTTTAGTTTGATTTCTTTTATGGTAACATCCAATTTTAACTGATACGTGATCTATAAATGACTACTGTGTATTGAGGATTTATTCTATAACATGAATCTAATGTAGTTTTTTTTTTTTTTCTCGAACGAAGAAACGATATGCATCTAATGTAGTTGGGTCCTCACATATACTCACTCATTTTTTGTGATGATTGTGAGGTCTAATACTGAATTGTCTATAGATCATTCTTCACTGTTGAAGTATGTTTGTTTTCACAAAAGGAGTCCTGAGAATAAGTTAAATATTGTACTTCTGAAAGTGAGCTGTTTTACACAAACTTACTCCAATAATTAAACTCATCCTTGTACTCCTTTTGCAATTTGAATGTGTTTCCTTGGGACCCTAGGCGTTGTAACTCATCCATGGCCACGAATTTGCATCAGATAATCCAAACATCTGTAAAATGTTGGGATCAAGTACTCAGGTCGGCCTTAGGATTGAAATGAGCTAATATATATCTCATAGGATTTCAAAGTATTTTTCTTATTACACGATCAAATCGTAAAAATATATTATCTCATAAAATAGTGACTTGAAACAAGTAACAAGATTCCAGACAATGAAGCTGACCTCTATCCACTGGTTATTGGTTATATATTAAGTGGCCTCTCAATTATTTATTGTCATCAATCCATTTCTTGGTTCATTTGGTTTGGCAGCTTATGGGTACTGTTAATTAAAGTGAAATCAGTTTTTAATGTGTGTTTGGTAGCACAATAATTATAGATTATTCAATCACAATGTTATCTTAGCCGTCCTCTAGTTCACCATAGCAAACTAGGGGATTTTTTTTATTTTTTATTTCAATCTTTTGCTCCATAGCTTGGGGGAACATAATGAATACAAAAATAAAGAAAGGTATGGAAACTCCATTCCAAAATTTAATTCAAATCATTCACAATTTACACTTTCTACACCTTCCCAATCTTGCAAATCTCATCAATTTTCTTCATTAATTTTTTTTAACCACTTTTCTCAACTCTTTGATTGTATGCATGTGTTTGTTTTTGTATTACATGTGCATGTGTCCCCACACATACACCCATGTAAAATATGTCTAATTATTTTGTCAAATAGTTTTCTGAGTTAATTTAAAACAATAATAAATGTGGTGGGCAAAAATCGACCCACTTGACTGCGGCGGTGACGCGATGGTCGCATCTCTCCTTCAGACCTGAAAAATACTCACAAAAAGGTAAGGGGAGTGGTTGGAGCAGCCTGGGGTTCCTCCCATGCCTAAGTTAATGACAAAATAGATCGAGGTGCAGAATGACTAAAGTAGAGTTCAAGTAGAAATAGTTGTGTACCTCAATTGTACTAATTACCTCTCCTTTTATAGTTTGCTCCCACTAGTTGTTGTGCCTCCTTCCACTTCTCACGTCAACCCCTTTTCCTTAGGGATTATGTTCCACCAGGCGCGAATTTTTAGGTGTTGGTTGGGCCTGAAATACGGGAATCTACATCATACTAAGGCATGCTTTCTTCTACCTTACTTCGGTCCTCAAATTCCCACGACCCATTCTGGTCCTGAACCCTTGATCCTAGACCTCCATACCAAACTTAAACCATTCAGTGTTGAATTCCCAATTCTCTGTTGAGGTTGCCTTTTTGCTATACCCACCCGCTCAAAAATTTCAGACTTATCTGAGCTCGCTTCATTTTAGCCTCCCACGATAAATAAATAAAGAAAAATGCTTCGGACCCCCACTGGGGGTCGACCCCCAGTGAGGTGGCATGCTGTTATTGGGCCAAAAAAAAATTGTTTTATTTATTTATTTTTTTTTTTTGAGTTTCAGCCAGTGGGGGCGCGCCACCTCACTGGGGGTGCGACCCCTACTGGGGGTCTGCAGCAGGTTTGACAAATAAATTTTAAACATATTGCAGGCTTTCTAAACAATTAATTTTTTTTTTTTAAACTTATCCTTTTCCATATAATTAACAATTTTTAATTAATTTTAAACTATTTTTACCTCATAAGTTATAAATATAAATTGCACTAAACACACCAACACAAGTTCTCAAAATAAATTAAAAAAATTATAAATAACTTGATAAACTACATCAAACAAGGCTATAAAGTCTTCTTTTTAGAGTGTGTGTTGCGTTTTTTACTCTTTTAACAAATGTTGTGTAAATTTTAAAGCCATAAACGCAATTGGATTTGCAATTATTAGTTCCAATATAACAAATTTGAATCATTAAAGTCGGTTTGATAATTTATGTTTATAATTTTTTTATTTATATTTAAATAAATTAATAGGTAGAAACAAAAACTTGTTTGGTTTTTATTTTCAAGATTCAATTTTTAGAAAATTGAAGTTTTTTATTTTTGCATTTTTTTTTGTTTTCACTGAATTTTTTAAATATTCTAAGCAATTTTTTTAATTGTTAGATACACCTAAGATAAATACACTTAAAAAATATAATATTTGTGAAAAAAAAAATCTTTAGAAAATTCAATAAATACCAAAAATAGAAAAAAAAAAAGAGAATTTAGTATATTTTCTGTATTCTTGTGTATTTATTGATTTTTTGAAATATTTTTTAACAAATATTTTACTTTTTAGATACGTTTAAGTAGGTACATCTAAAAATGTAAAAAAATTACTTAAAAATTTAAAAATATTCACTAAAAACAAAAAAAAAATACGAAAAATTAAAAAACTCAATTTCTAAAAAATTAAATACAGAAAATTGAAACCAAACACACTAATTAGTGTATGTTTTCAATTTGTTTTTCAAATGTAAACAGTTATTCACTAAATTCTATATGAAAAAAGGGGTATTTCCATTAATTTTGAAAATAAATTTTAATATATTTTTTTTTCTTTCATGGCCACCTTTGGCAAGTCCCTTTACCTTCGACCATTACTTCTAGCCGCCAACAACCTCTACCAACAAAAAATTAGACAATGGGACCAAATTAAAACTGGACTTAAAATTTAAGATTCAAATAGAACCAATAGGAACTAAAATGATATTTTATTCAAACTATAAGGCCCGTTTGTTTTTAAAGTTAGGCTGGATAGAATTGTTAGTGTAGGGATTGTTAATGAGTAGATTGTTAGTGTGAGAATTGTTAGTGGAGGGACTACGGAAAATTATGTTTGTTTGATGACCCCGGACTAGCAAGAATTTATGTTTGTTTTGTCATTATATGGTGGAATTAGTTATATGAAATTTCATAAATACCCTTTGTGTTTTTGATATATTTTAACATTAAAAATTATATTTTGGTACTATATTATTTTATGTTGACATATATATATATATTTGCTATAAAAATATTATTATGCTATTTTATTTTAATATTAAAAACTATTTTTATATTAAATTATTCTTATAAAATGAGAGACAAAATAGTCATTTTATCCCTAATTCATGGGATTGGATTTGAATACCACTTCCACCATAGGATTGCTAATCCCTTCATTAGAGGGTATTTCCAATCCCAAGACTGTTAGTTTCATGGACATTTCTGCAAACAAATATGATTTTAGTGGTTCCCACCTCCAAGTTAATCCAATCCCAACCCCTATCCCCAAAACAAACAGGGCCATAAGGGTCAAAAGAGTAATTCACGCTGAAGCAAAATAAACAACTCAATACAACAAAAGAAATTTTATAATATTCAATTTTTACAATTTTTATACTTTTGATAAAAATGAAACTCGAGACCTCAAATATAAGAGTGTAGAAGAGTAATCAACCGAACTAATTGATAATTAAATACTTTCTACGCGTTAGGTTGGCCCGAACACCCGTGAAAAATAAAAAATAAAAATCTATATAATAAAGCAGGACGGTTTTTGAAAATGTATCAAAGATACATTTCATTTGAATGGCTACAATAGTTCTTAATCCATATCTAACGGTTGACATCAATTTTTTTCCCGCCCAAACATTTCTCTCCCTTAACCTTCCCATCTACCCACGTCTCTTCCCCATTCCCTCTTTATCTCTCTCTCTCTCTCCCTGTTCTCACGTCTCCTCCTCATTCCCTCTTCAGCTCTCTCCCTCTCTGTTCTTCTTCTTGAACACAACCACCTGCCTCCTCATTCTCTCTTTATCTCTCTCTCGACCACCGCCATTGCGACCACCGACTACCTTTATTTCTGTCCTCCTCCCTCTCTCCCACCCTCAGTTGTTCCCTTTGTAAGGTAATTTCAGTCCTCATCCATTTCTCTATTGTATTTTTTTTTTTATTGAAATGTTTTTGTTGCTGGGTTCTGTTTACGAAATACATCTTCAATCTGGCTCTGTTATTCATCATTGTTGTCTTTATTGAAGTCGATTCGCCGCTGCTCATCATCATCACTTGCAAGGTTCCTTCTCTTTCACCCTCGGTTGTTCCCTTCGTAAGGTAATTTTGGTCCTCCTCTCTCTCTCTATTATTGAAATGTTTTTGTTGCTGCCTTAGGGTAGTCGATTCACATTCGGACGAAATAGGTTATGCTTTCGCCACTGCTTATCATCACAACTCGCAAGGTTCGATTTCTCTCATCTGTTATTGAAATGTTTTTTGTGTTCCAGTCTTCGACATTTTTTTTTTTCAACAGGAAATTTTGACATTGTTGAGGAAGCATCATTGTATCAGCGAAGTTTCGGTTCGGTTCTTATCCGTGAGACAACGAGTCTTCGCTCTCAGTTTTTGCCCTAATTTCTATTTCCTTTTTCTTTCGAATGAATATACCTTCGATAACCTCAAAACCTCAAATTCTGATTTTTTTTTAATTATATATTTTAACAGGCAGTTAATGACTGCTATAATTTGTATTTTTAATTTTAACAGGCAGTTAATGGAATCATTAAGAAGGAGCACCCCAGGTTTGTGGCTACTATGATAACAACAAATTAATGTATTTCACTACTTTGCTAACCTGTCAAATGTGTGAAAAGTTTGCTATGCTAATCAAAATTTGAACATTAACATTCTTCTAAAGTTATTTGTTATTATAATTTTTTAATTATAATGGCTGCTATAATTTTTATTTTTAATTTTAACAGGCAGTTAATAGAATCATTCAGAAGGATCACCTTAGGTTTGTGGCTGCTATGATAACAACAAGTTAATGTATTTCACTGCTTTGCTAACCCGTCAATGTGTGAAAAGTTTGCTATACTAATCAAAATTTGAACATGAACATTCTTCTACAGTTTATTTGTTTTTTTTAAGAGTAATGATAAACAAGCACAACCTTCGTGCAAAATTTTCATATAGAATGATATTGATCAATGTGAACCTTTTGTTTTAAATCAAAACATGGATGAGGATGAGTTTATTTTAAAAATTGCCATTGCCACATCATTTTTGTGAAATTTTTTTGTATGAATTTTGTGTATGAATAAAGAGTTTTTCTTTTTTAACTGGTTGTGCTGCCTTGCAGCTCCTCATATGGCCAGAGTGTCGCTGAAGTTATTTGTTAAGTTAGTTGAAGTTCACTTCATGATGATGCATATATTTCTAAAAGAAATAGTAAAATTCTGTGGGGATTACCTTGGCTTAGAAATTAGGAGTAGTTAACAAGCGAAAGACGCAATCATGTATTTTCAAAATTAACCGGCAGAATTTTTATGCCCTTTTGAGGAGCCTTCTATTACCACTAGAATTAAGAAAGTGGACAACAAAAAGTTGAAGTCTGTAAAACAGGAGCTAAAATGAAAACATAAAACCAACAAGTTCTCTAAGAAAAAAAAAATTTCAATATATTTTTTTTAGTATATTTATCAAAAAATGATGCAAACTTCACAAATTTCAACATGATATGTATAAATTACAATTATATTTTGATCATAACATTATTTATACTATGTCTTTAGGCACGAACATACACTAGTATATCTATGTTTTGGGCCTGTGGATCACAGGTTCACAGAGATATGATATTTGCTGTCACTTTTGAAGTTGGGCCATAGTGTCTTCATTGACACAAAGGACTGTACAGCTTTGTTGCAGACCACAAAACTTAAAAACTCAGGCCCATGATGGTGATTGGTGACTATACTTGGTTGTTTTGCTTGCACACTGTCCTTGAATTCATTCATATTACCCATTTTTAGACTTTTCGAATCTTTTTTTTTTTTTTTAAGCTGAATTTCGAAATAATTGATATTCACACTCCGTATTTATTAATCAAACTCCACCTTGTGTCTTAGAAACAAAAACATAAACAAAATGTAGTGTATGAAGTCAAGTGTGGAGTGGGAATAGAGGTTCTCAATTTTAATTTTAGAACCACAATAGTGAATACCAGAACTTACTTATGTAGTTTGATTGATTACATTTGGTTGTCATTAAACCGAAGTTGTAAATAATTGAATAATATTAAACAGAAAATCTGATTTTTAGTATTGATAGTTTTAGGGGTGTTTAGTGGAGATTAATTTAAACTAAAAGTTGATAATCAGAAAAGAGAAGTAAAAAGCACCCACTACCCAGTTTTTGAAAAATTAATTTTTTTCAGCTTATCTAAACTATTCCTGCCTCTTTTGGCAAAGAGATTAAAAGTCACTTTTTGACTTTTAACCTCTTTTAAACAACATCATCTCTCTACTTTTTTATATGTTTTTTTTTAAAAAAAAAACTAAAAAATTTAGTTATAAACTGCTTCCGTAATTCCAACAAAACACTCCCTTACCAGAGTAGTATATGTTGCAATGCTTATACTGATCGTAACGGTTGTCATAGATTGTTACTGTAGCGTAACTCTACAACAATGACTTGCAACTTGTCAATTGTGATTTAATTTTTTCTGTTAGCATGTATATAAACTTTGTATTTTTTTCAAAGTAGACATCAATATGAGCAGAGAGACTAGACTAAAATTTAAAATTAATTGGTATCTATCTATCTATCTATATATTATAGAGTAGTGCTATATGTGCCAATTATTATACTAGTTAGTGTACCAATACTAGTTATGATATTATTATTAATCTCATTCATTATATAAATTACAAATACAAAAAATATCTTAAATTATGACACATCATCAATTGATATACTAGTTAGTATACTAATTGATGCATATAATATTACTCATATATTATATAAGGAAAAAAGAGTTTCTAACCCATAAAATGAGTTCCAATATCCCAATCTTAATTTTCTAATTTTTTGGTTTTAAAAATAAATCTCAGTATTTATTGACTTCTCCTAACCCACAAGCTTTTTTGACTTCTCTCATACCTACTGTTACACCATTTTCAACTTTTTTCATACACTATGGTTAGTGATGGGATTATTAAATTATTTTTATAAAAAATCTAAAAAAAATAATTTGTATATTAAAAAAATATCTAAAACAAATATAAATTATTATTTATCCATCTATCTATATATTATATAAGTAAAATGAGGTTTCTAATCACAAATCTTGTGGGAGTTTTAATATATCAAACTAAAATTTCTAATTTTTTGATTCTAAATAATTAAAAAAAACTTCTATAGCTCTTATTAAAGCCAATAATAATAATAATAATAATATCTCTTGATTTGTGACTTTTGAATGAAAAGTATATCAAATATATAAAATAAAAAATAGAAAGCATACTAATCCATTTCAAAATTCAAATTTGAGGGGCACTAAATATGGAAAGCATTCCATTAATTTAAATTTAAAATTATAATGATTTATCTCATAATATATAAGTTTTAAATAATGATCTATTTCATGATTTATCTGTATATGTATATATCTATATACTATTATAATTGCAAAATATTGTCATTTCATTAAGATTGAAAGTTGTAATTCTTTTTTCTCATTTTTTTTTTATTTTTGTTTAATTTTTGTTAATACGTGTTACAATATGATTGTTTTATAAATTAATTTTATATTCTTAAAATAAAATTTCAATTTTGGATTCTCACTTAAATTATGGAAAAAATTAGTCTAAAGTCCCTCTCCCATTTTTAGTAATGGAAGAGATCTACAATATTATTTTATGATGTTTAAGGTCTCTCAACCCCACACCCATGTATTACAGAGAAATTTGGTATACCTAACGGCTTCAAACCTTCACCTCTCTCTCTCTTCTCTCTCTTTCAGACTCAGACCTTACCTTTTCTCTCTCCTCTCTCTCTCTCTCTCATCGATCCAACTCGATCAATCCAAGATCCCTATGTCAAGAACTCCTCGGCCACTCTTGCTCTGATTGAACCGCCGTATGAAGGACTTCCATCGTGGCCAGGCGACGCCGTATGAAGTGTGATTTTAAGGATGAGCCTACCTTGAACAAGATACCCAGTGAAGGTTATGGTTGGGTTGGGTGCACTACACGCTGCATGAGATGTTTGGCTTGTTTTCTAAATTGAATCTACCTTTTTAGTTGAGGCTGTTTAATATATATACATACACACAAATGTATATATGTATAATTTTTTACACTATCATATGAGACAAACATATAAATTTTGATTGATTGAGTTGAATTTCTATATTATGAATTGAATAACTTGGAAGATGAAGCTCAAAAACATATATCTGCAATTGATTCTCTCGTTTTTTTATTTCTCCTTTCCAAGTAAGTTTTCTATTTTTGTATTAAGCTGACCATCTCCATGACAGAGCAAACAACATCAATTTTTATTTTTTTTTAAAGAAAATAAATTAAATGATTAAACATGGGAATTGTTTATTCCAGGGCATATTTTGGGAAGTGATTTTGTTTTGGAATTTCTTTGGATTCCCAGAATTTCTCTGGAGGAAGAAGATGATGAACAAAGAAGATGATGATGAAAGCTTTAAGAATTTCTCTAGGAAGTCCATAATTTCTCTGGAGAGAAATTTCTCTGGACTTCTCAGAATTTTCTCTGGACAAAGAAGATGATGAAGGCTTTAGGAATTTCTCTGAGAAGTCTAGAATTTCTCTGGACTTCTCAGAATTTTTCTGGACAAAGAATATGATGAAGGCTTTAGAAATTTCTTTGGGACTTCTCAGAATTTCTCTAGACAAAGAAGATGATGAAGGTTTTAGGAATTTCTCTAGGAAGTCTAGAATTTCTCTGGAGAGAAATTTCTCTGGACAAAGATGAAGGCTTAAGTTAGAAATTTCTCTTGAAAGTCTGGATTTTCTCTAAAGAGTGAAGTCCAGAGAAATTTTCAGAATTTCTCTAGATCAAATTTTCTCTGGATCGATATTAAGGGACCTTAGACATTATGAAAATATTGAGTATCCTTTATGCTATAAAATCTTAATACCATGGACCTTAAAAAAAATCTCCCTAAATTATGTTACTACAATTAGAATGAGACCAATATTCATTCTTTAAGTATTGCATCATTTATTAAATTATAAAATAAAATTTCAAATTTAAATTATTCTTCAAATTATATTACTACAATTAGAACGAGATCAATATTCACATGTGTCATAATATTATTAGTCTAAATATAATTTGTTTTAAATATATGTATTCAAATTATTAATCGCTATTAATTTCTTTTCTTTTTTGTTTTAAATTTTATAAAAAAAAATTATATCCTTCCAAACTATAAAGACTTGAACAATAATGGCCATGTTTGGTTTGTATTTGTGAAACAATTTTGAAAAATAATTTTTTAGAAAAAGTTTACAAAATTTGAAAATTTGTTTGGTTGTATGTTTTGAAAATAGTTTTGGAGTTTCGAATAATTTAATTTTTTTTTTTGTAATTGAATAAATGAGTGTGAGAGAAAAAGTGATTGATTGATCTGTAGAATATGAGAGAAGAGAGAGAAAAAGTAATTGATTGATTGATGTGCAATACAGAGAAAAGTGATTTTGGATTTTTTTTTTTTTTTTTTTTTATAACAAAAGAACAAAATATAACCTTTTTAGTACTTAGCAAACATGGTGGATTTTGTTAGATTTTTTTTTTTTTAATTTCAATTGTCAATTAAAAAATTAAAATAAAGAATAAAGATATATTTAGCTCAAATTGTTAAAAAGTTACTTTTGCTAAAATAAATTAGAAAGAAATGTTAATTTTTATTTTTATTTTTTTATAAAAAGTGATAGTTCATTAATTTTTTTTTATTTAAAAAAAAGATGGTTATAGGTGATAATTTATTGTTCATCTAAAATTATTTTCAGATTAAATGAAAATACCATATTAAATTTTCTACTTACCTTTTTTTATTCAAATACTTTTATTTTGTAAAAAAATTGTTTTTAGTCTATTTAATATTTTATTGTAATTTTTAAATTAAAAAGAATTTCTAAAAAATCACATTTAAATTATTTATGCCATTATAAAAAGTAAATTTTTTAACAGTGGTAGTTTGGAAAGTGCTAAATAAGTATATTGTTTTACTTTGTACGAAGATATGTACAGAAAAATATAGATGTGATATGACCTAAAAAAGATAATTAAGTACACTTTTTTATTTTTTACGAAAAAATGTGTAAAAGTAAAGATGTGATGTGACTTAAAAAAAAAAAGTGAGCTAATATGACACTTCTTAAACAACCCTTCGATGATCCCTTTTTAAAAGGTATATTTTTTTAATATTTTCAAGAAAAATTCTATTAGAAATCTTGCGTATATTGCTTTTCTTTCGTTCATTAATATTAAACTTTTAATTAATTTTATAATTATTTAAAAAAATAAATTAGCAAATAATTTATATGTTTATATATATAATTTTGTTTTGGTTGCTCAGATTATTTGGTGTTTCTGCCCAAGTCCATTCAAATTTAATTTGAATTTTTAAATTTCTGCATAGGTCCCCACTTAATTAAAAACTATATTGTTCAATCTTTAAAACATTTTAAGCTAGACTCAAGTTGGTTGGGTTGAGCTGATCTAAGTTTGCAATTGTAGCAAATAGAGTTAAAAATTATATGATTAAATTTGTGACATATTAAAAAATAATAAATAAATTGTGATAAAATTATAAGACTTAAATTGTAAATTTCTATCTTTTTTGTTTTCATAATTTACATATAAGAATTTAACTATTTATATTATTTTATATAAAAATATATTATTAATTTTTTTACATACGTTGCATAGTGCGAGTTATCACTAAGTAATTTTTTTAAGGGTTAGTAAAAAGTCTCACCACATGCATTTGTTTCTCATTATGTCCCATGATTTTTCAGTTAAGCAGTAAGGTCTCATTATATATAAGTTGTTTGATAAAAATCCTTTTTTTTTTTTTCCAAACAAAACTGTTGGAAATTTTTGCCCTTGCCCTTGCCCTTGCCCTTGCCCTTGCCCTTGCATACATACAAGTTTGAATACATGGGCAACATGCCGATGGCGCTAACGTGGCGCATCTAATATGTCTTTTATATTTTATATTTTAAAATTTCATAATTTTTATTTTTTACATCTATTTTTGAAACCTACTAAACGAGATTTTATCAAACAAGACGTTAATTGAATATGAAACTATGTACCAAAAAATAAAATTTCACACATTTTGGGTTTGAAAGTGTGAAATTTTATGTTATTGAAAATTATTTTTGAAAATTTAAAATTTAGTCATCGTTTGGCAATTAATTTTTTTACTTAGTTTTTTAACTTGTTGACGATTTTAACTTAGGATTAAAAGTTTGTTTATGTTGATTTTTTTTGATTTTTTTAACTTTTGTGAGAGAAAAAGTAAAATGATTATGATTTAAATGTGACATTTTATTTTATTAATTTTTTAACTTATTTTACCTTTTAGTAGCTAAATTAGCCAAAAATCCTATTGCCAAATGAAGCCAAATGGCATTGCGGAATTGAGCATAAGATTTAACATTGCTGATTTTTCATATTTCTTTTAACATGCCTTTTTGATTTATTATTATTATTTATTTATTGGAAAGTTGTTATAATTTGACAATAACAACCATTATAGCAATTGACTAAGATTGTTCATATTGTAGCTATTACAACAATGAATAGTGTAAGAATAAATGTGTGTTTGGTTTTAATTTTTTAGATTTAATTTTTTAAAAATTAAGTTTTTTATTTTTCGTTTTTTTTTTTGTTTTTAGTGAATATTTTTAAAATTTTAAGCAATTTTTTTAGATGCACCTTACTTAGATGTATCCAAAAAGTAAAATATCTGTAAAAAAATATTTTAAAAAATCAATAAATACACAAGAATACAAAAAATGTATTGAATTCTCATACTTATATATATATATATATATATATATATATTTTTATATTTTTGGTATTTAGTGATTTTTTTAAAAAAAATCGCAAATATTATACTTTTTAAGTATATTTATGTTAGGTGTATCTAAAAATTAAAAAAAAATAATTAGAATATTAAAAAATTCACCAAAAATAAAAAAAACACAGAAAATAAAAAAAATTTAATTTTCTGAAAAATAAATCTTGAAAATAAGAACTAAACAAGGTGAATATTTGTCAGAAAACTAATCAATTTATCGATAAATTTATCAACTAAAACACATATATATATAAGTAGGTTTCATTATTTGATACGGAGCTCACCTAACATTATGTAAGTGATATATTTAAGGGGAATTGACCATTAAATCCCATATTTCAATCTTATGGATCATATGATCCTAATTGTTTTTTTAAAAACCATTTAGTCCTGTTGAGGGTTTGTTTACCAATTTGCCATTAAGAGTGGAATTAGGAGATGATTTTAGGGTGCGCGTGTTTTGTGGGAGTTGGGTGTGATTGTGACTCACGTCACAATTAAAAAGGTATTAGTAGCTGTTTTAGTTGATGTGTGTAAACGGGAGATTAAACTGTGATTAGTGTTGGTGTACCACGTCGGTGTACCACGTCGCAGCACACAACAATTTCACTTGTCTCTTCCATTTCTTCATCTCACTCTTCAAACCTCCATAGTCG
This sequence comes from Camellia japonica, assembly GCA_030407325.1. Lineage (NCBI taxonomy): Eukaryota > Viridiplantae > Streptophyta > Magnoliopsida > Ericales > Theaceae > Camellia > Camellia japonica. The sequence continues at coordinate 54,818,439 of JAPPVO010000019.1, forward strand.
AGCAGACCGAGTTCTTCACCTCAATGCATCAGATGGGTTCGTCGATTATTTGCCGATTAAATCAAATCCCAAAGTCCATACCCAGATGGTTTGCGAAGAAGAAGACAAAGAGAACATCAATCAGAGCATTGTAACAGTTCAAGAGCCAGAGATTATCGATGTTTCAGAGCTCATGAGAGACCTCACAGATGATGAAGTGGACTTGGAAAACGATATCGACAACAAAGAAAACATTAGGCCAAAAACAGAGTCTGAAAACCCAGTTGCTCCGATAGAGATTTCTCTTGCATAGCTTCGAATTACAACAACAACAATGGCCGATCGAGTTCACCCCGGAGACTCTCCACCTTCCTCCGGCGAAGCATCAACGACGTCGTCTTCCGCCCATCGCACTGATCTCCCACTGAAACCCTCCCACCCCGTCCCCGAGCAGCCAGTCCCACCGCCGGCAACTTACGTCATCCAAGTCCCCAAAGACCAGATCCAAGTCCCCCGAGAAGCCAGTCCTACCGTCATCCAAGTCAACAATAATGGCCGATCGAGTTCACCCCGAGACTCTCCACCTTCCTTCGGCGAAGCATCAACGACTTCGTCTTCCGCCCATCGCACTGATCTCCCACTGAAACCCTCCCACCCCGTCCCCGAGAACGAATCGCAGATTTGAAGAATTTAGGAGCAGATTACACTGTGATTAGTGTTGGTGTACCACGTCGGTGTACCATGTCGGCTGGGTAGCTAATTTGGGCCGGGTGAGAGAGAGACGAAGGAGTTGGGTAGCTAATCTGGGACGGGAATCGATGGGATTTTGATGAAGAATGGTGGAATCGATGGGAACCAGATCTGTCAAATTGAAAACCAGATCTGTCAAATTCACGTCACAACCCACGTCACAGAAAAAGGGTACTATTACCTTTTTCTGGAACGTGAATCTCACACACCCCTTCCTAACATAACATCTCATACAAATAGCGAGGGTATATACGTCCAACCCACACCAAGAACATTCAAAAAAGGACTTCTGGGTAAGTAATCCCACTTAATATGGACTTGCCAAACAAACAAAAAATCAGCAGGACCAAATGGAATATCTTTCTGTCAAAAAGGACTTTCCAATAAATTTCCCTATATTTAATGTTAAGTTTATTATAGTATTTTTAACATTATTGGTGCCTGAATAGTACCATTTTCCTTTCAATGCAATGGGTCAGCATCTCTGTAATTTGTTTCTATTAAGAGCATTATTGCATGGTCCACTAAAGATTTTATAATTTAGTACGTACAACTTGCAAATAGGATGGTAATTGACAGGCACATATTTGAAAAAGTACACTGGCATCCACTGAATGATTGCTTTCTTGGTAACCAGCCGTATAAATGTTTATAGGTTGTTTTGAATGATTTAAATAAGTATATTTTTTGATTTTTTTATAAAATATAGATTGAGTATGGGTTGTGTTTGAAGTGATGTGATAGAGAGATGATGTGACTTAAATAAGATGATATAACTTAAATAGGATAGTGACTTTTTGACTTTTTTAAGTTATGACAAACAAGGCCTTAATCTACTTTAGACTCCGTTTGGAATATATATTTGGGCTAAAATAATTATATAGGATTTATTAATTATTTTAGTTAAATAAGACAAAATGTCACATCTAATTGATAATCATTTTATTTTTTTTCTCACAAAAGTTAAAAAATTTATTTCAAACGAAACTTTTTAGCCTCAAGTTAACATAATCAAATAGTTAAAAAACAAAAAAACCAACCCACGTCTCAAACAAATCTTTATTAAAATACATTTCATGCATTAGTACTCATAATTTAGTGGCATCTCAGTGAATTTGGAGCCTTCTCATGGTAGCAAATTTCGCACTAAATATATGTCATCTCTTGATTTAAAATAAGGAAAATGCTTTGGACCCCAGTGGGGGTGCTGGGGTCCTTGCTGATTGGCTAAAAAACATTTTTTTTTTTTTTTGACTTCAGCCACTAGCAGTGTGCCATGTGGCACTGGGGGTGCTGGGGGTGCCTAGTCACTGGGGGTCTCCAGCATCACTCTTAAAATAGCTGGGGTCCTTGCTGATTGGCTGGAAAATAATTTTTTTTTTTTTTTTGACTTCAGCCACTGGCAGTGTGCCATGTGGCACTGGGGGGTGCTGGGAGTGCCTAGTCACTGGATGTTTCCAACATCACTCTTAAAATAATAACATGATTTATTTTCGATTATGGAGTGAGATACTTATATGACTTGAAAAAAAATTAACACAGTAAGCTCTCCTAGGAAAAAATATCATCACAACAATCAATTAAACTTGAATTTATAGAATTTCACCCTAGAGTTGACTGTGTAAAGTAATTAGTCATATGCATTAATTCAGCGCCCTAGAGAATTTGGACGGATCTAAACCTTAATTACATATGGATTTCATGTGGGATGCGAGTGAGCTTTACATGATCAATTAAAATCATATTTTGCTAACACATGTCTTTCTGTTAAAATTCCTAATAGGAGTTAGCTAGACCTAATTGAAGCCAATGGCCTAGTTGCATTGCCCCTGACATTTTCATATGGGAGGTTTGGGATTCAAGCCCTGGAAAACGTGTAGGTATTTGAGTGGGTTTGGGAGGATGGGGTATTAGGGGTGTTTGAAAGATTTCGCTCATCAAAAACATGACTAGACCTAATTGAAATCGATTAGAAAGTATAGAGTCCAACATGTAACATTTAGAATTATAAATGACTCATTTTTGTTCTTTTTTTAGAATTAATTACATTTAAATTCTTCAACTATTAACGAATATCGCTTTATCTTTTCATTCATTTATAAATTTATACTTATTGATTTCCTTATAAAAAGTGTACAAATAAACCAGGTTGATTCGAGTCACCCCTTGGGGCCACTGGAGGTTTGCCCGGTCATTAACTTCAGGGCCCTCAGGATTAGTCCTAGCTTCCCTTAAAATCAACGGGTTGGGGATACCTGAGTTATCAAAAAAAAAAATAAACCAGGTTGAATATGATATAGAAGCGAGAAAGTGATATATTACTATAATTGAAGAGGGTAAGTTAACATTTCTTAATAGTTGGAGAAGTCTTTGGTGTAAAAAAAATAAAAATAAAAATAAAAATAAAAATAAAAATAAAATTCTGGCCCACTATTTAATAATTATATAGTTGGGTGGTTATTTTCATGATAGGGATATTAAAGGGCATAAGTTAATGGGCTGTGGGACCCTTTTGGGCCTACCTAAAATTAAATGAATTTAAACAGAACCACAGAGCTATTACTTGGGCTTTTCACTAATCGAGTGGGTGCTTCGCAGTACCATCATAACAATTATGCACGAACATTTAGGCGTCCTATGATCTGTCCATTTGTCCTATGATTCGATCCTTCTGCTAAAATCTTAATTTCATTGTGCCCCACTTAAATAAAGTCATACGGTAGAAAGTATTCTATGATTGAAGATCTATGGTACGTGCCTAGACCGTAGCACATCATCGTATACGAATGCAATATGGCTCAATTTTATTGGATGGGATTAGCTGTTTCTGTAGTGGGCCCGAATTGATAGATCTGTGTTTGGGCCCACTTATTGTCCTTTAAAACAGGGCCGTTCAAGGCCCATTACATGCATCCACGAAAGGTGCTCACTTCTCTTTGCTCCATGAAATGGACAGTGATACCTCACAAGGTTGAAACTTGTAATCAATTATGGACATTGTGAACTCAAATTTTAAAGTAGGAGTATTTTGTTATTTTAATTACCCAAAAAAAATTTATTTTGATATTTTGTATTTGTGATTCATTAATTTAATTTTTATATATTTATAGTTGAGTGAGAGACGACTATACCTATATATATATATATATTTTTATCTATGATGATGATAATGAAAAAACTGCAATAGCCAATAGTTAGGACTAAAAAGAGCCATGTCGAGTTGAGTAATAGGTTGTTCAAATTTGGTTTGATAACTTAATGAGGTTTAAATTATATTCAAGTTTGGATATTTATATAATGAGTTAATTTCGAATAAGCTTTTAACAGCCCAACAAAAGTTGAGATCAAGTAGTTTTATTTTTGTAGTATGCTTATCGAGTTGAGTAGTAACTTGTTTAAACTTATCTTGAACAAGTTTGTAATGAGCCGAAAGTAATCTTATTTGTCCAATTACCTATTTTTAAAAGACAAAACAATTTGTTTAGAACCTACTTGATAAGATCTATCAAATAAGATCACAATTGAATATCAAAATCATTTATAATGAAAAAAAAAATAAATATGAAAATTATGTAAAATTAAAAAATAAAAATAGAAAAATTTCACACTTTTGTAAATTTCACCTTCAAAAGTTATTTAGCTTGAGTTTTCTCACTTTCACTGAAATTTTAAACTTTCAAAATTGAGTAGTCTTTTAGTTTTAAGTAGTGGTAAAACTGTTATTGAACTTGTGAATTTTTTAGTTTTCAGTTTCTAGCTAAACTTGTCTTTATCACTTTAAAATTGAGTGATTAAAATTGAGTAATTCATGAGTTTTAGTCACTTGAAAGAGTGGTGGTTGAAGGTACGAAAAATTTCATGTATTTGAAAAATGAAAATGTGAAATTTCGCATTTTTTTAGTCCATAAAATGTGTTTCACATTTTTGAGTACTAAAATTTCACACTTTGTGTCCAAAACGTGTGAAACTTTACACTTGACAAAAATAAATACCAAGGCATATTGGCATTTAGATAACAAAATTTGAACATGCTTGGGATTTTTGCTTATTTTACCCAACCATAAAAATCACAATGATAGCATATGCTTAACCTATTTTACATACCACTGGTTCTTAGAAAAATAAATATATAAATAAAATGGGAAAATGAAATTATATGGAGTTCAAAAAATTCTAAGCGAAAATCGTGTCAAATCTCCAAAACTACATCTATATGCAAGCTAATTCTGTATACAAAATGTATGTATGTAATATGTAATCTCTTAGAGTTGAAACTGTGGATAGGCAAATGTAAATTGGACATCTAAACAACTCTCAATGAAGTGTCGGAGATAGAAAATGTGGAATTTTGAATCAATTTTGCCATACCCAATGAAAACATATAATGGAGTTGGCAAAAATGGTGGTGGCAGTGGAGAAGACAACGAAAATAGTGATAATTAGTGACAATAATAGAGTCAATAAAACAGTTAATGACCTCAAAGAAGACGAAGACGAAGACGAGTTCCACTAGGGCGGAGAATTACTCGACATATATACATAATATAATCTAGTATAATAAGTGGAGTTTATATATCACATATTCATTCTCCTACATCTTTACACTTTGGCCATTTAGGATTTACTTGAAAATCAAGTAGACTCTATCAATCTTGTACCTGTGTAATAATGTAAGAAAATAAGGGGAAAAAAAAGACTAAAAACTTATATTGTATATATATATTCCTTTTCTTTTTGCACTCCATTCAATAATTAATATCCATACACATTAGTAGAAAATGCAATAATTCTAATTCGACACACTAAGATTATACATTTGCAAAAAGTGCATATCAAATTTGCAAACCCTAGCAACATTTTTTTGCCATTGAGAACAGCAAGACATGAATTTTAAAAGTAGAGAATTTGTGCCCATAATGGTTTGTCTTTCAAATTTTTTCTTCTGTTCTTTTCTTTTTTTTGCCAAAAAGAAGAGCAAGTGTTCCACACTTGTTTTTTGGGTCATCCAAAATCCAAAATCCAAAATCCAAATGAAGAGCGAGCATTCAACACACTAAATTTGCAAAAGGTGCATAGCAAAATTTGCAAAACACCAAGCAACATTTTTTGTTACTGATTCATTTCATGAGGTAAAATTGTTCGCAAAACAGATCACAATATAAGCATGTAAAGCTTCAACACAAAGCTCTCTCAATAGAGTTACTTAATAGTTAGAAACCACTACTACAATCACCCTTTCCTGCTTTTGCCTTGCCAATCTCCACAAGCAGAGTAAGCAAAGCCTCACACATTTCACAACAATCAACCTCATTTGGATCCTTCCTCCATGAAGAGTAAACCATCCAAGCATGATCAAGCTTTCGGTCTGGTCTCACTACCACCGATCCTGGAACTTCAGCATCGCGACTCGTCACCAATCCATCACTCTTCTCCCCGTACCTTAGTTTTAGGTGGAGTGCGCACACGGCCATCACGGCAGAAACCGGAATCACAACGGGGACCGTTCGACCTGCTTGGGCTTCGTTGGACTCCTCGCTGCTGAAGTTGGGAAGAGGGAGCCATGGGAGTTCCGCGTGTGCTATGTGGGACATTGTGGCAAGGACTCCGGGCCCCACACTCGCTTCAGAGTGGAAGGAAATGAGAGGGATGTCGTCGGGGAGCTTGTGCTTTGATATGAACTCCTTTCGCTTCTCATACGTCAGATCCTCCAACGCCCGTATGTCACCCTACCAATTCAATTATATATATATATTTTTTTTAATCTTCATGAGAACATGAACAATGAGAAAGAATTGAAAAAAAGGTGCGCACGGTTTATTTTGTAATGTCGTGATGTGGTAGCTCTTTTAAGGCGAAATGAAATTGCTTATATTTGCTAAAATGATAGTTACCAACATAAGAGGCAGAGATGCAAAACAGAACAGATAGGGAAAGCAAGAAATTCAGAAAGAACAGGAAATTAAAAAACTAATGCAAACAGAACCTCAAAACAAAGCAATTTCTGAAATATGTTCACAGAGCGTAACGTAACTAATTGGGTAACATACAAGGAAAAGCATATAAGGAACATCGGGAACTTTTTCCTTTGAAGATTGAAAAACAAATACGAATATAGGTTATTGAGTCAAACAGCCTACTATATCGACAACAGATCAAATTAAAGTAATTCCTCAATATATGGGAGTTACACCTACACAAATAATATACCTAATTAAACAAAACCACCAAACAAATAGTTTTATATATTTATTATATGTTATATAAAAATACATCATTCAAAGATAATAAAAATATACAGCATAACACCAATTTTTGTAAATCTACATTGTTTTTCTTTTATCATTATATCGCAAGTCATTTTGTTCCAACTTATACATAGGGCTGTTTTGGGAACTTGGCTAAAAGTCAATTTTTGTCTTTTAACCTGTTTTGGGTGACATCACCTCTCTACTTTTTTACACGTTTTTTCAAAAAAAATCAAAAAATCAACCTTTAACCAACTTCCCAAGAGTTTCATGTGTATCTAAGAGATAGACATGTGATCCTCCAAATGTACAAAGGATGTTGGCGTCTAAAAACAAAGGGTATGTTTGGTTTGGATTGTAGAGTGATTTTGGGAAAATTTTTCTAAAAAACTTGTTTGGTTTGTAATTTTTCCAAAACAATTTCCAAAATCACTTTCTCTCTCTTACACATCAATCAATAACTTTTTCTCTTTCCTCTCTCATTCTCAATCACTTTTTCTCTCACACACATCTACTCAATTACAACAAAATATCAAATCATTCCAAACTCCCAAACTTTAAAACTACTTTCAAAATACACAACCAAACAAACCAAAAAAAATTTATAAACTCTCTCCCCAAAACAATTTTTAAAAACTACTTTTTCAAAATCAAACCAAACATGCCCAAAAAATTTAAAAATAATAGAACACATTTGGATAAGTGTCTAACGAGTTGTTTAGCTTGCATATTAAAAGCTCTTTAAGCAGAAGAGGGGACTACCTTAATTAGCTTGCATATTAAAAGCTCCATGATCCTCCGGGTTTCCTTGTCAGCAATTTGACCTTCACGAAGAATATCCGAAGCTAATGGTGTGCCACCATATGGGCTCTGAACTAGTGCCAAGCCAGCAACTTTGTCTTTTAAATCACCCCAATATATTGACAATGCAGCAGCAGCATCAACTCCACCCTTGCTGTGCCCTAGCAGCATCACGCGTTTGCCAGACCCCCAGTACAGCTCCTCGACGTATTGCTTCAGTTCCCACGCATTGTGCTCCACAGACGCCTTCACAAAAAGTACTAACATTCAAAAAACAAAAAATGACAATTGTATAGTTTACATGACAGACAGAATAAGAAAAACAAATAGGAAAAGGGTACTTACATTTACACCACAAAAACAACTCTATACATCTCTCGTTTTTCATTTTTTTTAATTGCAATTTTATCCCTATCTAAAAGTATCAAAAAGTACTCAAACGATAAAAATTCAAAACCCTAATATCTCCTTCCACCCACCCTCTTCTCCCCATCATCTCCATTAGCCCACCACCACTGCTGCTCACTACCTATGTTACATATGGACTCTTGACAATAAATCAAATACTCAGGTTGGACACTCAACATTAGACAAGGGTATGGGTTATATGTCCGATACTTTCCATTGCACACTTCTTATATATTTATATTTAACACTGTCATTATATTTATATATTGTTGTATAATTGCTATAAAATTAGAAAAATGCTTTTTTGACTCTATGGCCTCGTTTGGTAAGTTGACTATTTTAGTAGGTTAAAATATTTGTATTTGAGAAGATGGTTGGATTTTTTTGTAATTGAATGTGATGTTTGTGAGAGAAAAAGTGAAATGATTATAGGGTTTAAGTGACATTTTGTTTTATTCACTATTTTAGTCTATTTTGTCATTTTGTGGATTGTAGCCCCCCAAAAAAAAACCTTTGCCAAACAAGGCCTATATGTTACATATAACATTATTTTATCTAACATAATAGATTAAACATAGAAATGTAACCCTTTTTTTTTTCCAAGTCCGCATATCCTTATCCTTTAATTTCAGTTTTGATGAGTTCGACCCCTAAGATTAAAGATACGCATCCTCTAAGACCCGCACCCACCCAACACCTATACCAAGTCCATGTAACTAGGGGTGTGTGTGGTGCGGTGCGGTTCGGGCGATTTGAGAGTAAAATTACAAATCGAATGGTGGCTTGGTGGATTTGCGAATTAACAAATTGCGGTTTGGGTGGTTTTTGACGGATTGAAGAATATGATAACTAATTATCATACATTTGCATAATATATAACACTAATTTGCATAATATTTTTTAGATATATAACACACAGTAATTTTACATAATATGTTTCATATATATAACTATTAATTTGTAATAAATTTCATATCTTAAATCTCTCTCACATTCATTTTTACATTGATATTTCATTAGAGGTTAAAAAATATATGTGTTAACTATAGCGGATTATAAATTTTGAAGTTTAAACCGCGGTTAGCAGTTAAAGCGGTGCGGATCGGTGCGATTTTGGCGGATTGGGCGGTATTTTTCACAGCCCTACATGTAACATAGCTCACGACCCAAATCCATCTTCTTCTTCCCTTCAAACACTATATCTCTCTCTGTGGGGGGGTGGTCTTAGGGTTGGCAGAGGGTTGCATGTTGGTGGTCACAGGGGTGAGAGAGGACTGCAGGATGGTGATCAGAGGTGGAGGTAGTAACTGTGGTGGTCGGAGACGGTGGTTGGGGTGGGTGTAGAGTTAGGGTTTTGAAAGATTCGAGAGGTGTAAAGAGCAGATGGGAGGTTACTAATGAGGGTTTGGTTGGAATTATAGGGGATGTAAGGAGATAAAATGAAAATTTTGAATTTTTCAAGGAGGTGCAATTAGAAAGCGGGGTGTAAAGAGTTACTTTCATTGGGAAAATAGAAGCTCCCATAGAAAAAATCATTATTTGAAGAAAAAAATTACAACAGCAAAATGACCATTGTCAGGTAAGAAGTAGTTTAATGTTTCCTAGCCCTTTTTAGTACAAAAATTTACAAGAAATGATTTACATACCTCACTGTGGATTTTTGCAATATAGCAAGCTAGACCCATCTTTGAAAAAAACCGCTTAGTGCTCACAAAGTATAAGGGACCATGATTGCTAAAAAGTCCTGGCATATCACAACATTCATTGCTTTATCACTACAACAGATGTCAATGGACAAAGAGAAACAAACTCAGAAGTGAAGGCTAAAAAAAATTTCACCTGGAATCAGAAGATAAACAAATGAATTGGGCAGATTGTGCTCTCCATTCCTGAGAAGCAAAAAAGTAGAAATAAAAATTTAAATAGATATGATCCGTACAAACTGACATGTGTGATGAAAATGGGATCCAATAATCTGAACAATCCTATCAAAAAGAAATCAAAACAGAATCTTAAGATGAAACCAATCTAAATTTGGTACCTTACACGTTCTAGTAGTTCCAGGAATCTATCTGAACCATCCTCCACAGGAGCCATTCCGGGAGTGTGTTGCAGCCAGCCAATATCATCAGAAGAACCATGCAAAGTTTTCCTAACTCGAGAGATGACACTGAAGATGCAAGAATGAGAATTAATGTTCTATCGAATCCAAACCACCTTATCAGAAATTTAAAACATAGTACTCATAAGTATGATATTGAGAGGATGTCAACTCCTTCAATTAAATCAGACAGACAACACATATGGACTGTTCTTTAATAACTGAATAGAGCATTAAGTATGCCTTTTACCTGCGAACTTGAACTTGAGCGCATCTAACATAGCAGAAAGAAATTTTCCAAGAGGCTGATGCTAGCCTCCAGGCAAGTCTCAAACCAAAAAATGGGAGCATCAACCTACGAGCATATGAACAGATAGTAAGATAAAGCAAATAATAGGGCATAAGAATAGGAATATATAATATATCACATACTCCGCAACCTACATTTATCTTAGAGAAATAATGAAAAATATCAAAGGAAGCAACACCATTATATTCATATTACCAAATAATGTACCCTACACCATGTTCATAGTTTACATACTGGAGGATCCACATATGCACAACACACCCATGCACGCACTTACAAGTTCCACATAATCAAGATCAATATGATACGATTAATTGATAAATACATCAACTAGAAAAACAAGAAAAAAGAACAAAGAACAAAAAAGTCAGATTAGCTTTAGAAATCTATCCATCCCTCAATGTTCCTGTTTGGTGCAACTTCTAGTAAGCTGAAAACTGATAATCTGAAATCAAAAGCTAAAAGTACCTCCCGGTTTTCCAATAATCAGCTTTTTCCAATATATTTAATCTACCTTATAAGATGTAATGTAAGTAAAAGTACACCAAACACTCTGGCACATATTTTCAAAATATATACTCCATAAAAAAAGGCTATAAGCAGTTCCACATGCTGCACCAAACATCCCCATTCCACTTAAAGAGTATGGGCACATCGTAAAGATCATACCAGACCAAGAGTGAATACTGTATCTTGATTCTATTCATATAAAACATTGCAGAATGATTACCATTTAGTAACAAAACAAAGCTGAATAAAAGAAGGGAGTATTGATACCCTTGAAAAATGAAGGGGATGGCTCGAATAGTGATATTGCTTTCTACAATTTCTAATCTTGAATTTACAAGTAACCTATTAGTGAGATCTGATGCTGTTTCTTCAAGGATTCCAACGCTTGTACCCGCACTGCAAGGATGTGAAGAAGATGAACAACCATTGGAAAGAAATCCACAATTGCTGCAACTTGAAGATCTTGAATGTTGTCCGGAAGATATGTCCATCAAATCTTCAGAGCATCTATTAATGTCTCTGTACAGAAGTTGCTCTGCAGTGACATTGAGCCATATCCAGCAATTATATACCCAAAAACAAGTTTTTAAAAAGGAAATTCAGTGGACGGTTATAGGGGCCCCTTGTAAGGATGCATATCAGCCACATCATATCTAAAATTTAAAATAAGTGAAATGAAGAACTCACCAATAAAACAAATGAATCGGCCACGTATATAAGAAGTCAAGGTCAAAAGGCGGGAAAAAATGTCATCCATTGATGAGTAAAAACCAAGATGATTAGAAAGAAGGCTTTCGTTCCTCAAAGCATTATAGCAGACCTGATAAGACGGCCTATTTTAGACTTCGAAAATCACGCTTCCAAATCAAACTGAAATTACTATAAATCAAGTCAAGAAGTGCTAAGTAATAAGGACTACCCCATACCTAACCTTTTATGAGTTAAATCATTGAAGACACAAAATTTAAGATACCACCGATTTTATTTTTTTAATGTCAAGAGATACCACAGTTCAAAACATCAAAATCTACCTCAATCTATACAATGATTGATGCAAAATCAAACATTATCTAGTACTCACAGGGGTGGTCATATTAGAGACTTCACCATTCGTATATAGGTCTTCCATTAGCGCTTCCAGCCCTGAAAAAATGTAGCAATTCTTGAAATATAATATGAAAAACAAAAGAGAAAATTCAACCCATGCCAACGCATCTTTTAAAAAAAAATAAAAATAAATTTAAAACACACACTCAAGATTAGACCAATCTGAATTTTATAAAAGACCTTCAAAATATGATAAGAAGTTAAAGAATGAAGCACTTTCCCGCATCCTGTAAAATTAAAGACTCCATGGTGTCTAAATTCCCCATAAATAATAGGCCATTAATATGTCTGTACAACGAATTAAAGTCTGTATAGTCAGACAAAAGATGAACAAATATACATATCTCCTGGCAATATTTATTCCTTCCAAATTTCATAAAAAAGGATTAGTTCACATCAATTCTGGAATGAGAATAGGAGTTCTCAAAGTAAGGTCACAAGCAACATTAATCTAAAACACAACTGAAAATCTAGTCCAATGACAACCATCTTCATTTTCCACATTTTACTTTTAAAAAAAAAGAAAAAAATAGAGAAAACTTAAAAACACCGAAACATAGATAAAAAATCAAATACAGAAAATAACAGCCAATGCTCCGAGTCCCTGACAAACATAGAATACAAATTTTAGAAAGAGTTTCAATGACGAGACCATCAAATTTATCACGAGTTCAGATCAAATCAATCTTCTCATGGGCTTTAATCCGCAAAATCTAAATTAGACTGTGCTTAACTCCAACTTAAGATTCATTTATTATTCACAGTTCACCCAGAATTACAACTTAAAACAGTGAATTAAATAGAGAAATGCAATTATATGAAATACCCAGAAGAAAAAGGCAAATCAAAGTGTTATTCAAACACATAAAAGCCTAAATTTTTGTAACAAATTCATCTCAAATAAATATTCTCACAGGCTTTAATCCACAAAATCTAAATTAACTGCTCAGACCGTACTTAACACCATCTTCAGGTTTCATTAATATTCACAATTCACCCAGAATTACAACTCAAAACAGTGAATTACATATACAAAATGCAATTCTATCAAATACCCAGAAGAAAAAAGCAAATCAGAAGTCGGAAAAACATATTACCAAAGTGATTCAAACACATAAAAGAGTAAAAAGCCCATATTGCACAGACTTACACAAATGTTGAAATATTGAAGTCTGAAATCAAAGAGAGACTCAGATCTGCAAAACCCAGAACCAGATTGATCTTCGGTTGTCCCCAAATTTATAGAAAGAAAAAGAAGACTGTAAATCTACACAAAACCAATTCCCAATAAAGCATTAACTTGACGAAAATAATAAAGAATTAGATAAAAAAATAAAATATACGTAATGTGGAAAAATGCATTTGTATGTGTATATTGATTACGAACCGAATGAAAAAGATGGGGCATCGAATAGGAATGGAGCAAAAGAACTGACTAGGATCGTTATCCAATACCTGTTCTCTCATGGCCCACAAGTGAAGATCAACTCAACAAATCGAAAATTCAACAACTGGGTTTTTTCAAATTCGATGTTGCTTGAAAAAGCCCTCCAAGAGTTGAATAAATTGGTGTAGAATTTTTTTTTTTTTTTTTAATTTAACTGACACTGCAAAAGTGAAAAGGTAAAGAAGAAGGAATTGGAGCGTTGTTGGGTAAAATTGAGAACTTTTGAAGACACGTGTCGGTTTTGCTACATAAATGGCAATCGTGGATTCTTTCCTTTGTCTTGTCCAAACGTTAATAATAACTCATGTGTGGATAAATTTAGCAGCACTGAATCAGTGTTCAAAATGGATGGTAATAATGTCAGAGTTAATAATGGAAGGAAAATAAATAAATAAATAAATAAAGGTTAAATTATTATATTAGTAGTGGAGTCGATATGCTGTTATGTCATTAGTGGTCAATTAATAATTTGAAATATTTTTTTAAGGGGTGGTATATGATGTTTTAAATAAGTGTAGTTTTTGATTTTTTTTTATAAAAAATATGTAAAAAATAGAGGAAATATATTGATATGATTTAAAAAAATAAAAAGATAGACTTTTTAGATTATGTCACCACAGGCCTAAATCTAGATAAGGAATTTAAGTAGATATCTAATGATTGATTGGGATATGTATATATTTTTTAAAGTTTTTTTTTATGTTTTTTATTCTTTAAAGGGCTACTAGAAGAAATTAATTTTTATTTGTAAAAAAGTTAATATAATATTTAATTTTTTCAACTGATAATAAGAGTTTGTTTGGTGGGGGTGTAAATTTGGCTTGGTCCAGTCTGGTTCGGCCTATGTCAGGTCTCACGGGCTCTCGCTAAAATTCGGGTCGAGCGGCTAGGCCCAGGCCCAGGGGGTATTTAGGCCTTGGACAGGCCGGTGGGCTTAGGCTTGGGGCCAAGCTTGGGCGGGTCTAAATAAATTTTTTTGTTTTTTTATTTTTTCTATCAAAATTTTATTATTTTTCACTAAAAAAAATTAGCCCTCGGGCGGGTCGAGCCTTGAGTAGGCCGATGGGCCTAGCCCACGGGCCAGGTCGGACTTCAAAATGATGCATTGGCCCAATGTCTCGCCTTGGGCTGGGCTTGGTCTCAAACGAGCCTAAACGGGTCGGGCCGCAGGTCATTTTTACATTCCTATTGTTTGGCATGTGTGGAAATGAGGGTTGAGTAGTGTGTGTACAATAATTATGAGTGAATGGTATAATTGTAATTTTTAGTGTGTGAATTTAGAAAACTAATTAATAAATGTATGTATTGTAAAAAAATGTATACTAAAATAATTAAGTATGTGAAAATAAAATTTCCTATAGGATTCAAGGATTAGTCCACGGATTGCTGGTGGAAAGGATATGAAATTACATAAATGCCCCCTCCTCTTAATCCTTTGTCAAATCATTATCAGCATGAAATGGTAAAAAAAAATAAAAAAGTTTGAGGGCATTTATGCAAGGGGCAAGACACCCCTCGTGGTTGTCTCCCATATATATATATATATATATATATTATTTATTATGAATTGTTTTGAAAAATTAATTAAAAGTTAATTTTTTAATTTTTTTAGTTTTATTTTTATAAAAAAATGTGTAAAAGAATAGAGAGTTGATGTGACTTAAAATAGATTAAAAATAAAAAATTAGCCAACCATGTTTCCAAAATAGCCTTATATATATATATATATTGTAATTATTCTAACATTGATTAGTTTGAGGGCATTTATGTAATTTTATATTTTAATCTCATATCATAATATTGCATACAAACAAACACTCTCTATTCTCCATCTCTAAATTAATACCATCACATTACTAATTTCCTCATTCACTCCTATCATATTTATAATCTATCAAACCGCCAAATAAACGTAGGCTAAAACTCTTCTTAAAAAAAAAAAAAAAATCACAAATCCCAGTCAATTATTATAGATATCTATTCAAATTCTTTATCCAAACATGTGTATGTTTTAAGTTAGCGGACAGAAGAGTCTATGGAATACGAAGGTTTTGTTTGGTTTAGTTTTTTAAATGAATTTTGAGTTTTGAGTTATATTTTAAAAGATAAGTTGTTAAAAATAGTTTTTGAAAGTTAAAAATTTGTTTGGTTATTATGATTTTTAAAAATAATTTTGGGTGATTTGTCGTTTTATTTTATTTTTTAGTTAAATAGATGGATATGAGAAAAAAATTGATTAATTGATGTATAGAATGTGAGAGAAAATTGAGTTTTGAGTTGTATTATAAAAAATTTGTTAACCAAACAAAATTTTTAATTTTTTTTATCCAAATCATGTTTTAAAAACTAATGTGTTTGGTTTGTATTTTGAGATAAATTTTCAAAAAAAAATTTGGAGAGAGAGTTTAGAATTTTTTTTAGTTTGTTTGGTTATATATTCTGAAAATAGTTTGGGAGTTTGGGATGATTTAATATTTTGTTGTAGTTGAGTAGATATGTGCGGGTGAAAAGTAATTGAGAATGAAAGAGGAAAGAGAAAAAGTGATTGATTGATATACAGGAGAGAAAAAGTAATTTTAGAATTTTTTAAGAAAAAATTTGAACAAAAAAAATTTTGAAATTTTTTCTCAAAAATTATATCTTGGAATAAAACCAAACAAGCCCTAAATGTAGGCTTAGTGATTGATTGGGATTTGTGGGGATTTTTTTTTTTTTTTTTTTTGAGAACCTTTTTCGTTTTTGATTTTATGTAAAAACTAAACTAATTGTTTGAAAATTTATTAAAAGAAATTATTTTTATTAGTAAAAAATTGATATTTTAACTAATTTTTTTAATTTTTTTAATCAAAAATTGACTTTTTCGTGAGGTTTTCAAACAATCTCTTATACATTAAATAAAGACTAGAACGGATGTAGATGTCACATGATTTAATTATTTTTTCAAAATGCATCCAAAACATATAAACTGTTTCAATTCTTTTCAACCACTTCGAATAGCTACCATAATTATCAGATTCAATTATAAATTAGAGAAAATTAGTCTAAGATCCCTATCTTATTTTTAGTAATGGGAAATGTCCACAATATTTTTTTTTATAGACTAAGGTCCCTCCATTTATCACACTCACTCTCTCTTTCACTCTCTCTCTCTCTCTCTCTCTCTCTCTCTTCAAACCCTTCATCTCACCTCTTTCGTCATTACATCCATGGCGGAGAGATTAGGGTTTGGCTCGACGACGACGATGATCGTTACTAACACTCCTGTTAAAGATCTTCTAACTATTGTTGCAACCGATTTTATCTCCGTTCGCGTTTAAGCTATTACAAAGAAGTTTCTAAAACTCTATGGAGAACATATGGATCTTGTATTAACAACAGCGATATGGATGACATGTTCACCTAGGCGCCTTTCTTCGGGAACAAATCCAGCTCCGGCAAAGTTGACGCATCACAACCAGCCCAAGTGTTTGAGAAAAAGTTTAAGAGACACGAAGAGCTTCACAAGAAGTTCACTGAGGCTAGTTGTCACGACCCAAACCCGCCCTTATAAGTTTAGCACCGTAACCGGCCAGTAATCCGAGATTACTGAAGGCCTGCTTAACAGTAATATAGTAAAACAGAGTACAGGGGCATGGCGGAAGCCATTACAGAAATAAAACAGTATCCAATGAGCTGTGACAGTCTGTATGCAAAAAGACTTCCATACATAATTACATTCAGTACAGATAAGTATATACATACGTGTACAATCATTCAGAAGACAGAGACCTAATCCCTATTAACAGTACAGTACTATACAGTATTACAAAACGGTACAGAGACAGACGGGGAAAATAAAAACACCCCTAAGCCATAGCTTGGCAGGCCCGGAACCTCGCGGTGAGGCACAGTGGTTGGCTTGACAAAACTGGAGTTTATCCCGACGCTTCTAGCATTGGTCCGGTGCCTGTACCTACATATATATATGAGCAGTGACCTAAGGCCCAGTGAATAACATAATGCGTAAAGAGGTTTAGAATGAATGTCCTTACAGTAATGAAAACAGTTCATTTCAATCAGTATATCAGTTGTTCAGTACAGTAAACAGTCATATGTGGTACATCTATTAGCATAACAGTAAACAGTAGGTTTTAAAAGACCGAACAGTAAGTGATGGCCATCAATCAGTAAACAGTAGTGGTTCCAACGAGGGAACCGACAGAGATCTCTGTAACAGTAACAGTCAGTAACAGTAATTGCTAAGGATGCCACAATACAATTCAGAATATAGGACATACATTCATTCAGTTAACAGTATCAGTTCAGAAAGCAGTACAGTTCAGTATTCAGAAAATAATCATTTTGAACATATCTTTACACAATTGTTACTCACAGAGTTCTGGGCTACAGTAGGCTAGAGCGTCTCCTCGAAATGCCAACCCTAGACAGTACAGAGTGAACACACACTAAGCTACACAGTTGGGAAAGATAATAATTTACTCCCTAATTTGCCTCAGTGTGTTCTACATCTATATCCTCATTAAGATGTCTTAAACTAGGCCTAAGGATGCCTAGGATGGGATGAGGATGCAAATATGCACTGAGAAAACATTTTCAGAATTTTCAGAAAAACAGATCCTCGCTCGAGCGGACATGCAACAAGGGGCCCCGCTCAAGCGTCAACTTCCCCGCTCGAGCGGACCAAAAAGTACTGGATAGGTGAAATTCACGCTCGACGCCCGCTCGAGCGTGTCACCCAGTCCTCCGCTCGAGCGTCCAATCCTCCGCTCGAGCGGACTGATGCATAGTGCAAGATGCTAGGAGCTCGATTTTCCCGCTAGAGTGGCACTTCCCCCGCTCGAGCGGACGACCAAAGTCTGGAAATTCCAGACTTGAGTCCCAAGCTCAAAATTAAGTTTAAATGCTAAAATTTCGATCCTCTTGGGCTAATTTTTTGGAAAACATAAGTAAACTCATAGAACAACATGTTACAAAAGTCAATTTGAGAAATCAAGGCCCAAGGGTGTTTCAATTAAACTCATTTTCAAACCCATTCTCATGATCATGCATGAACATGTTACAAGGTGACATGCATGAGATTAAATCAAATCAAAGCTTCAAATGCTTGCTCAAATGAGCTCATTCCTTTCAAAACAAGATGGAATCATGGACTACTCTCAAAATATGGACATGCATGTAATGAAATCATGAACTATGACCTCAAAACTTAACAATTCAAACATGCATGCATGGAGTGAGCTTCAATTTAACATGCTAAGACTAAGACATGACTTAGCTCTCTAATTTGGCATGAACCTTGCAAGAATCAACCTTAAAGACAACAATGGGTGGTTGAAATTCATACCTAAGTCTTGAATTAGCGGTGTAGGAGCTCAATTTACAATTATCCTCTAAGATCACCAAGTCTTCAAGCAATTCACAAGCAAAATTGAGATGAAAACAACTCCTCTAGTTTCTCTCTCTCTAAATTCGTTTGTGCTAGAGAATAAGGATGAGGAAATGGTTTGTTTCAAGTGTAATGAGGCTCCAAAAATCAATAAACAAAGGCCCACTAGATGGCAATATGGTAATTAGGTCCAATTTGTGCAATTTATCAATATTTAATCTACTTTAATCATACCAAATCACATTTCAGATAAACACACCATAAAATCACATTATTTCTACTGATCATGGAACATCAATCAATTTTGGATTCGGCCGCCGATAAGGCCTTCAATTAACAGTTTAAACATAAAAACTGAACAGATAATTAAACAGTCAAACAGATAAAATGCAATTCAAACAGATACAGGCAATCAATTCAGTTTTAGATTTCAGTCAGTTAGTTCAGTAATCCAGTCAGTTCAATTACCAATCATAATCATTCTTAGTTTAGCAGTAATCGGTAATTAATCGGTGATCAGTGATGAGGGTTGTTACAGTCTCCCCTCCTTATAAAGAGTTTAGTCCTCTAAACTCGAATTACCTTCATTCTGGAAGAAAACAGGATTCAATGGGAACAGCTCAGGATATCTTTTAGCCATGTCATCTTCCCTTTCCCAAGTGGCATACACGCCACCATGGTTTTGCCAGTCAACTTTTACTAACGGGATCTCTTTGTTCCTCAATTTCTTGATCCGTCTGTTCACAATCTGTATAGGCCGTTCCTCGTAAGTGTAGTCATCACTCAACACTACACGAGTAGGCTCAATCACATGGAAAGGATCCCGAAGATAGTCTCTCAACATCGAAATGTGGAAGACGTTATGCATATGCTCCATTTCAGGAGGAAGCGCAACTTGATACGCCACCGGATTGATTTTCTCAATAATCTCATACGGTCCGACGTATCTGGGCGCTAACTTGCCCTTGACTCCGAAACGAGTCTGGCCTTTCATCGGTGTCACTTTCACAAACACGTGATCACCCACTTCATATTCTCTGTCCCGTCTTCTGACATCTGCATAACTTTTCTGTCTGCTCTGTGCGGTTTTCAGTCGCTGCTGTATCAGTTTTACTTTCTCAGTCGTTTCATAAACAATCTCGGGCCCAAGCAAAGGCCCATTTCTGACTTCTGTCTAGCAAATCGGAGATCTACATTTTCTGCCATACAATACCTCAAAAGGCGCCATACCAATGCTTGAATGATAACTGTTGTTGTAGGCAAATTCAGCCAATGACAAAATGGCTTTCCCAGTTTCCCTGAAAATCAAGGACACACATTCTCAATAAATCCTCCAAAGTTTGGATGGTCCTCTCTGACTGACCATCCGTCTGAGGGTGATAGGCACTACTCAGTCTCAGTTCAGTACCCAATGTAGTCTGTAAGCTTTGCCAAAATCTTGATGTAAACTTCGAATCCCTGTCAGAAACAATGGACATAGGCACTCCATGCAGTCTAACAATTTCATCAATATAGAGTATAGCCAATTTGTCCGCATTATAAATTGTCTTAACAGGTAAGAAGTGAGCAGATTTAGTCAGTCTATCAACAATAACCCAAATCGAGTCCATACCTTTACTGGAGCGAGGCAATCCACAATAAAATCCATGGTAATATGTTCCCATTTCCACTCCGGTATCGGTAAAGGCTGCAATAAGCCTGCGGGTCGTTGATGTTCAGCTTTGACTTGTTGGCAATGAAGACATTTTGATACAAAATCAGCAATTTTTTTCTTCATTCCGGCCACCAGAAATTCAGTTTCAAATCTTGATACATCTTCGTGTTTCCTGGATGGATAGAAAATTTCGAGTTGTGGCCCTCTTGCAAAACTCTTCTTTTCAATTCAGCATCATTCGGTACACACAGTCTTTCTTGAAATTTCAGTACATTATTTTCAAATTTGAACCCCGGTCTCAGTTTAGATTCCCTTTCTTCGATGATCTTTCTCAAGAAGTCATCCTGTTGCTGTTTCTCTTTAATTTCTTCGATCAATGCCGGTTGAGCAGAAATAGCAGCTATTGTTCCACCTTGTTCTCTCAAAACAACTTAAATTTTAGATTTTTCAAGGTCACAAAGCAACTCTTTCTGTCCAGTGAGCAAACAAGCTAAATTTGCAATCGACTTCCGGCTCAATGCATCGGCAACGGTATTGGCTTTCCCCGGATGGTACAAAATCTGTAGGTCATGATCTTTGATCAATTCTAGCCATCTCCGCTGCCTCATATTCAATTCTTTCCGAGTGAAGAAATACTTCAGACTCTTGTGGTCGGTATATACTTCACATGTCGCCCCATACAGATAGTGACGCCAGATTTTCAGTGCAAATACTACTGCAGCAAGTTCCAGATCATGGGTCGGGTAGTTCTTTTCATGCGGTCTCAGTTGTCGAGAAGCATAAGCAATTACTCTCCCATTCTGTATTAAAACACATCCCAAACCCTTATGAGAAGCATCACTAAAAATGGTAAAACCATCCGTACCTGAAGGTAGGGTAAGAATGAGTGCAGTCACAAGTCGAGTTTTCAACTCTTGAAATGCTGATTCCCTCTGTTCAGTCCAGTCAAATGATGTCCCCTTCTGAGTTAACTGAGTCAACGGTAAGGCAATTTTGGAGAAATCCTTGACAAATCTTCTGTAATATCCAGCCAAACCCAAAAAGCTTCGGACTTCTGTCACATTTGTTGGTCTAGGCCAGTTTACTACAGCTTCAATTTCCTGTGGATCAACTGAAATCCCATCTTTGCTAATAACGTGTCCCAAAAACATAACATGGTCAAGCCAAAATTCACATTTAGACAGTTTAGCATAAAGTTTTGTTCTCTTAGGGTTTGTAGGGCAAGTCTCAGATGATGTTCATGTTCTTCTCTAGTCTTAGAATAAATCAGAATGTCGTCAATGAATACAACAATAAAGTCATCAAGGTATGGTTTAAAGATCCTGTTCATGAGGTCCATAAATGCAGCAGGTGCATTGGTAACTCCGAAAGGCATAACTAAAAATTCATAATGTCCATACCTCGTTTGAAAAGCAGTTTTATCAATGTCTTCTGGTTTAACTTTTAGTTGGTGATATCCAGATCTGAGATCAATCTTAGAAAACACTTGAGCACCCTGTAACTGATTAAATAAGTCATCAATACGAGGCAATGGGTATTTATTTGTCACAGTTACCTTGTTCAGTTCGCGGTAATCAATACACAGTCTCAGTGAGCCATCTTTCTTTTTCACAAACAAGACAGGTGCGCCCCACGGTGAAGTACTAGGCCTGATAAACTTCTTGTCTAACAGTTCTTGCAGTTGCACTTTCAATTCTTTCAATTCAGTTGGAGCCATTCGGTAAGGAGCTTTCGATACAAGCTGTGTACCCGGAATCACATCAACGGTGAACTTTATCTCCCTGTCAATCAAATCCCCTGGCAGATCATCTGGAAATACATCTGGGAATTCTCTGACTATAGGAATACAGTTCACATCAGTTTTAATATTATCACCAGTAGATACAGTCAATACAGAACATAGATATCCTTTACACCCCTTTCTAATCAATTTAACGGCTTTCACAGAAGAAATCAAATACGGAGGAGGTACTACTCCAATCCCATTAAACACAAATTTGGGTAAACCCGGTGGACGGAAAACAACTTGCTTGGTCACACAGTCAATGGTAGCATGATATTTTTGTAACCAGTCCATCCCCAATATTACTGTAGACACTCCATTTTTGACCGACCTTAAGACTTAGACGTCACCGATTGAGCGCTTGGTGATGTTGCATATTGTGCTCGTTCTGAGGTTGCGAAGTCCCGCTGCGAGCCTTGCCTCCGGACTTCCGGACTCTTTTGTGCTTTGCCTCGGTTTGCGAACCAGGCTCTGTTTTCTCTTCCCGAAGGGAGGGAGAGGTCTCGTAGATCATCTCTCAGTGGAGAGGTCTCGTACAGCATAGTGCATACCAGGTCGTATCTTAGATTGCATTCATGTATTTTCTCGGTTTGCGTGCCTGTGTGCACGCATTTTCGAGACATCTCATTTTCATCAGCATTGCGCATACTAGAACTGTATATTAGTTGCATTTCATGCATATCATGCATATTGCATCGTGTTCGGGATAGGAGTTAGCCCGGGCACGGGAAACGAGGTACGTTTCGTACTCCGAGTGACGAAACGGGTCTCAATTCCCAGTCACCGATACTCCGGATTACCCATGATGGAGTTAGGTCTTTGTTGTAGCATTCATGTGCATTTATTCTATAGTGAGTTGTGCAATCCGATTCCTCGGCCATCATGCATCGGTATGCGTGATTGGTGGCACGAGAATCGAGGCATGCATATATCTGTGAAATACATTGCTATGCCCTTTTCCTGCTCTCTGTTGCAGCAAAATAAAGAATCAGCAACTTTTCGGAGTCGGGCACGCATTTCGAGAAACATTGCAAACAGAGGCTAAATTGGGCATCCCAGTGGATTTTTGCGCAAGGCAGCCCAGTATACATCATTCATCAGAAGCGAGGCAGCCCCTGGCTTGCAAGCCAGTTTACAGCTTTCTTAGCATTAATTCGTTAATTAATTAGAAATCTGTATTATTCTTTAATTTCGGACTGTATTATTATTTATTCGGACCCTCTGCGCGAGGGCACAACTGTAATAAGTGTGGGTGAGTGTGATGTATGTATTCCAACCCCCATTTCTTTCTCCCTTTTATTTACCCGCTTACGATGGTTAGATATAGGGCATATTTCAATTAGCATACAGTATGACAGCATGTTTGCATCATTCATCTGTTTTGCACGCACCGGGCTCGGCGCATCATACAAACTGCATTTGTATTTCAATTCCGAATTGAATACGTGTTAGTTGTAGCATTTCACATGCCATGTTTAGAATAGCCGAGCCTGCTATAGTTGCATTATTGCATGCGTTGCATTAGGCATTTCTGTATAGTTAGGATCATGCATGATTTCTAATTAGCTTTTGTTTTTGGCTTGGAGTACTCGGTGAGTTTTTATGCTTTAGCATCCTTGCATGCGTGTGAGTGTTGCCATGATAGCATGCTTACCATGAGGCTATGTGCTTATGTGATATAACTGCCTTGAATGCCTGTGGGTGGAGGTTGTGTTACTTGAATTGGGACGAATCATTGACTGTTTGTTTTAAGCCCACTAGATAGTGGCAAAATCATGTTTTCTAAGCCCACCTGAGGGTGGCAAATCCGCGTCTTAGCCTACCTGCGGGTAGCACCATCAAACCATTTTCAAACAAACAAACATGAAATGTTTTGTTCCAATTCAGGCGGCCCAGTCTATACTTGTTTGCTGCGAGCATCACATAGTAACCTAGGCTAATAACCGGAATAAGAGCATACAATGTTTTCAAAAAC
Source organism: Camellia japonica (assembly GCA_030407325.1). Lineage (NCBI taxonomy): Eukaryota > Viridiplantae > Streptophyta > Magnoliopsida > Ericales > Theaceae > Camellia > Camellia japonica. The sequence continues at coordinate 54,842,895 of JAPPVO010000019.1, forward strand.
AGATATCATGGTTAGTAGAGGCCGGTCTTTGACCGGGCGAGCGGGGGTGCTCACGATGTGACCTTCCCCAATCGTACCCAAGTTCCCGAGCCAACTTTGGTGATGACGGACACGTGGCCTTCGGCAACGAGTCAGGGTTTCCTAAATTTCCCATTTTAAAATATTTAGGTGGCGACTCTGTTATCTGGCAAAACAGTCCATGTTTGGCACTTCTTTCAAAAAATCTGTTTTCAAAACGATTTGCCGGATTTGGACTCTTTGGTTCAAGATTGAGAACCGTGACATTTGAGTCCTTGAACTGTAAGTGACCCCAAATATGAACAGAACGGGACTTAACCCTCCCGGGGCGTTCGGGGACGTCTACAATACTATGATTCAATTTATGATGTTGCAAATTGTCTTCAAACTCAGAGAAATTTCAATTTTCTCTGGTTTGAACCCAGAGAAATTCTTTGCGTGTAATTTTGTGAATTTTCTCTAGATGTGGCGACGGAAGAGGAGAGTTGTCGTCGTCGTCATTGACGGTATTGAGATCAATCAAACCACACATCTTTGTGGGGAAATTTTCTAGAAGAAAAGAAAACGTGGAATTGAAAAGAAATGGAAGAAAGGTTAAGATATGTTCATATATACAGATATAGATATAGTGTGAGCAAATCAGATTGAATTTTCTCTGGACTATTTGAATTTTCTCTGGCCTATTTGAATTTTCTCTGGCTATGATCACTGTGTGAATTTTCTCTGACTGTATGAAATTTCTCTGGTTGTATGAAATTTCTTTGGTTGTGATTACTGTGTGAATTTTCTCTGTGCTTTCTCTCAAATTCTCTTCTTTTTTTGGAACTGCAACTATCTCTTAGCAGGTTTGGCCCTTATTTATTTATTTAATATATCATCTTTCATATCACTTTTTTGGTAGCAAATGGATTTTGGAAAGGGTGTGAATATGCAATCTTCAAGTAGTGGAGATAAAGAGTATGATTCACAAATCGAGTCAATCTCTCATTTCTTGAACCACAGTTTTGGCTCCATCTCCAACCACCCATAGCCGTCTCCGCCACAACCACCGCCTCCTCTCTTCTACCACCAACAACCCACTTTGTTTGACTCTCAAGCACACAATCTCGGGCCTTTTTTCTGGTTTAAACCCAGAGAAATTCTTGTGAAAATCAGAGAAATTTTCTAGAAATCCAGAGAAAATCTCTAAACTGGAATCCAGAGAATTTCTATGGATCGAATTTTCTCTAAATTGATGTTGAGGGGCCTTAGACATTATAAAAATATTTAATGTCCTTTATAGTATAAAATCTCCAAAATTTGAACTTGTCGAAGATTCAACATTAGCATCAGTCTCCAAACTAAGTTTTCTTTGATACTCTTGCAACAAATCATAACAAAGTTGGTGAATCTTCATAATTTTCTCTTCAGCTGTATCTCCATAAAGTTTATCAAAATAAAACTCCAACATACTAAGTTTGTACCTAGGATCACGTACAACATCAACTCCTATAAGACCATGTATAACCACCTAATATTTATCAAACTTTCCCAGCATTTTTGATTCCATTGACCTAACCACTTCAATTGAATAAGAGAGCCATTGAGAGATTGTTATCCTAATCTCACATAAATTTGGAAAAGTAACATTGGCTGTGGGATATTTAGTTCCAGAAAACAATTTAGTTGCTCTATAAAATATCTTGAACCTCCCACAAATTTCTCTAGCAAACTCCCACTCCTCCTCACTTGGCAATTTTGTATATTGGGTCTTTTTATATTTCAAGCGGTAAAATACATCCTTATACAACAAGGCAATTTGAAGCATCAAATACGTTGAATTCCACCTAGTTGCACAATCAAGTCCTATCTTTTTAGTATTAAATTTTTTTACTTGACGAGCTGTTTCTTCAAATTTTTCTACCCTTTTAGGAGTTGTTGTCCAATAAGCTACACTATCCCGAATTTTCTCTACACATACTCTTATCACATCCGATCCATCTTTGACAATCAAATTGAGAATATGTGCTCAACAATGCATATGAAATAAAGTCCCACCCAAAAGAAGAGAACTACTATCCAATTTATCCAACAAAATGTTAATCATCGCATCATTGGTGGAACAATTATCAATAGTGATAGTAGATACTTTTCTATCAAGATCCCAATCCATCAAACAATTGAGAAAAGTATCACAAAGAACTTCTTTTGTGTGTGGACATGGAAGATATATGAACCTAAAATCATAAATTAAAACAAAATTTTGATCAACAAAACATTATAAATAGCTTCCATTGTAATTGTTCAACACCAAAAGCATATCAAGACATGTTTTCAGTAGAATGCATATAATATATGATGCAACAACAATCTGTAATAAAGCATAGATTAATTTATATGCAAAAATATACCTCAAAATACGGCTTTGCAATGACCAAGAATCATCAATAAAGTGTGTCGTGACCGCCATGAATCCTTTCTTTTGATTACTAGAAGTCCACATATCAATTGTGATTGCCACTTTACTTTGATTGCTCTGTACCAATCTCATTATCTTCTCCTTCTCATTGTCATAGATCTTCAAAATATCACTTTTTTATTGTGTTTCAAGAAGGTATTTTAAACAATGGTTGAAGTGCCATCGAATATCTTTTAAACCCAATATGATCCACAATAGACAAAAGGTATTCATGCAAGATTATGACATTTGAAAGCTCTCTTCTAGCAATATCTTCATTAAAACTATAAGAGACTTTCGAGCTCTCTTTGTTAAAGTTGCTAGTTAAAACTCTTTGCCTCATGTCCATTCCTTCCCTTTTCTTAAGACAACTCCTATAGTGATCACCCAAATGTGAAGTTCCATGTTTCGGATTACCCCCAAGATGCTTCTTACAATAATTACATATTGCCTTCCATACCCTATCAATTTCTTCCTTCTTAAAGTGTTGCCACACAAAACTTGGGTTTTTTCTAGTAGCTAAACTAGAATCAGAATCATCTGCATCAAGGACATTTTGATTTGGGAGGGGAGGCTGTGATGGTAGAGAGGTCTCACTCTCACTCTCAACTGATATTGATGGTTGTAAACCATTAATGGGTAGTTGGGAGTTTGCTTGAGAGTTTGCTCCAACTTCAGACATTATCAATGCTTAAAAATCCTGGAGAACATAAATAAATAAAAAACCCAGAATCCCCATTTAGGCATTTAGTCAAATAGCTTAATGAAACAAAACAACATTTCAACACATTCGCAACTCCAATTTTAATCCTTCAGAATTTCAACAGCAATTATATATATATATATATATATATATAATAAATGATAAATGATAGAACCACATTAAGCTCACAGGAACATGAGATAAAATTGTTTACAGAGTCAACATCTTTAAACCCCATCATCTTAAATAATCAGATCATCACAATTCCATCAAACAATGCACAATTTAACAGAACATGACAAACATAAACTACTCCAATATAACTAGAGGGTTGCAAAGCTGGTGTGTAACCAGAACATAATTTTGCAAACCACGACAAATAAAGTTTTGGGTATTGACATTTTTAGAGTATCAACAACTCTATGCACCACGACAAATGGTCATATATATTTCTATCTTTGATGCCACTTCCTGCCATCCTATTAGGAGTTTGGCAGGATTCTTTGTTTTTTTTTTTCCTTGCGTATGCTTGTGTACACTAACAAAAATAGAAAAAGAAATGTTCGATAGGGTAAACAGGGGTAATGTAGGGCAATAATGCTGATCCTTGATTTTTTCTCTCGTGTTTGAAGAGGGTAATGTTTTAAGTTTGAAAAATGTTTTGGACTCTGGTGTTTCTTTTTGGCCATATTAGGTGTTTTTTTGAAAGTGTATAATAATAATAATAATAATAACAACAACAAACCAATTTCGGAAATGAATAGTAAATGCACAAACCTAATTCAAAACTCTAGTTTAGGTCCTAAGTTAATTCCTCTGCAATGAAAAAATCACTGCTGAGATTACATTCTTAACTCTGGTTTAGGGGACAATCATCATATGGGCAAACCTATTTTAGAAATGAGTAGTAAATACACCTGATGTTTTGAAATGGGTTCGGCTGATAGCGAGATTGAGAGAATAAATCAACTGAATCAAGCATATAAACCAATTGAATCAAGTATAAATCAAGCATATAAAACCCTAAAGCCACAATTAGAAAATGGAGAAACAGAGAGAGAGAGAGAGAGAGAGAGACACACACACACACACACAGAGAAAGACTGTGAGCGAGAGAGAGATAGACAGATAGACACACCAATAGTGAGACAGTGAGTAAGGGAGAGAGAGATAGATAGACAGACACACCAAGATCGAGAGAGCAAGTGAGGGAGAGAGAGAGGGGGAACCTGTGATCTACAGCTATGCCGGTGGTGCTTTGCGGTGGTGGCGATGGTCGAGGCAGTGGCAATGTCTTCTGTACGGTGGTCTGCGGTGAGGTGTTTATCTTTTCGATTTGGTGTATGGTTCTGAGGGTTGAATGTTGTTGTGTGTAATAGAGAAAGGGGCGGGCAGCATTAAAAGAGTCTGCCCGCGCCCTAAAAAATTTGAAGATTTAGCGACTAAAAGAAATTTTTGTCAGCAAAAGTGTTATTATTGGCGACTATCCTATTTGGTAGCCATAGAAAAATAAACAGTGACTATTTTATTGGTTGCCAAAGGTATATTTGGCGACTAAATCTCCATTTGGTCGAAAAAAATTTGTATTTGCCCACTAAATTTTTTAGTCGCTACATATTAACCAAAAAATATACCTGGTTTTTGGCTACTAACATTTATTTTGTAGGCAAAAATTCATATACAACGACTAAAAAAAAAATAGTAGCCTAAAATTGAGACTAACGATGACTAATAAATTTTTTAGTCGCTAAAAGTGTCACTTTTGCGACAAAAAGATAATTTAGTCACCAATAAATAATATTTCCCAACTAAAAAATTTTAGTAGCTAAAAACTGTACTAACACCGACTAATACATATTTTAGTCGCCCAAAGTCAACCTTTTGGCAACTAAATTTTGTTTTGTCGCCAAAAGTGGTCCCCAAATGTGCAAATTCTTGTAGTGAATTGAAATAAAATTTTAACATTATTAAAAACTGTTAATTAACTTATTTATTTATTAATAAAAGGACTTATTTGTTATGAAATTAGAAACCTTAGAGGGCATAATGTAATTTCTAGAACCAAAGGGGGTAATTTGTAATTTAAGTAATCCTCAAGGGGTATGTTTGTAATTTACCAAAAATTTTATTTAGCAAATTCCATAGCAATGAACTGTAACTTTGACATGCTAACCTTCCAATACTCAGAAAACTTCATATGCTCAACAATAGTACTCTCTCTCTCTCTCTCTCTCTCTCTCTCTCATTGCCTAGAAGTTGCCTTTTCCATGATATCTTGAATTAGCATTGCCATGTTGAGGTAAGAAGAACCTCCTTCCATTGCCCTCTTTGCCATTTCCCCAAGTTGCGTAGCTCTTTTTCTTCTCTTCTCTCATTCCTCTCCTCTATCCTTCAACTTGCCTATGGCCTTCACAACATTATCCTTATGCAACAACACCCCTATTTTCTCTTCCTCTTCTCATCTTATAGGAACCTCCACACCACCACTCACTCCAATCCTCAAAACCTGCACAATTAACTTCTCATTGCAAAACTCCAAACATAGGCCATGTGGTCATTGGCACGCCTGCACATATCCCTTCTAGTGTCGAGTTCCACCCATAACGCGTAACAAAACCCCAAATTCCCCAGTATGACAACATCCGTACTTACGGTGCCCAACCACAGATCAAAAGGCCTCTATCTTTGGTCCTCTCTTTGAATCTGTCTTCCAAATTCCATTTCTCCAATTCCTCTACTTTATCCCTTATAACCCAAATGAATGCCTTGTTTGATGCTTCTAGCCCCAACCTAATCTCTATCATCTACGAAAGCGCTTGGCGAGAGAGGCTTTCCAGGCAAACATAGACTACAGTTCTTGATTGTTGTCAGTCAAGCCAATTCAGGCAATGGTGTGTATCAATCGCAGACTTGGTACCTCTCTCGGCCTTATCTAACTTGTCTTCATTGCATAGCGAAATAGGTCCAATGCACCAAACTTTATTTCCTTTTGCTTTTTGGTATTCTTTCACATACTCTGACTCCAACTCCTCAAAAGTATTAGCCACAATCCCATACGTTGATTTCTTAGCCTCCCTAATCTTTTCACGAATGTTATTCAAACCCGATAAGCTCGGATTGGCAAAACCCAGAAGCTAGGCTTTGGTTAGCTCGATTCGGTTAGGCAAGCCGGGCACAACAAAGTACTCTTGACTCCTTGAAGGCTTTATATTCCTCAAACACCATGTGGGTCCGTATATTATGTGACAAAAACAGAGAAAAACAACAGGTTCCATGGAAAACAAGCCTAGGAATATGAAATTTCTGAGCAACATCACTTGTCCATGGCAAAAACTGATCAGAGATTATGCAATTTGGGTTTGGTTTTAACTCACCATACAGTTGTTCCAATGGTGGTTATAACATACTAGTTGCAACAAAGATCTTCTGAGCCATGTCATGCGAAGGGACCTTGTCGAGGTTCTTGAAAAATTTAGAAATCCCCTAGATATTGATTTGTGATTATGTATCAATTTGAAGCAGTAAATAACAATTCCAATCAAACAATTAAGACAAATCGACACAATGATTTTAACGTGGAAAAATCACAATTGAAGCGCCTCCAATTGTGATAAAAAATCACAGGCCAAAGTCACAAAATAATCCACTAAGAAGACAAAAGGAATTACATAAGTGTACTCTCAATTACCTAGCGAATCTACACCCGAATTGAACCAACCCCTATGTGCCTCTTCCACCACAATCTTCACCTCGGAATTATCTTGCCCAACGTTAAATCTACAACGTCGATGTCGAATCCACGACGATAAGCCACTCCAGAATCCACCAAAGCTTTAGGCCCAAATTCCACGGAATCTACCAAAGAACAACACTCTCTTTTGGTATTGAACGAAACAAACAATCCTTTGATGTAAACTTTTCAAACTAGATTTAAACTCAAACAAACATCAAAGAAACTAGCAAAAAAGCTCAAGATATAAACCTTAATATACAAGAAGAACATCTGGAAGCCGTAACCCTAAAAATAGATGAAACCATAAATTTATAGAAAACTAATCTGCGATCTTTGCTCGAGCATAAAAATGGCCGCTCGAGCGGACCACGCTCAAGCGTAGGAAAGTTCGTTTGAGCATAGAATTCCAACTTCCAGTACTTTTGCAAGCGATCAAACTTGTCAGCTCGATAAAAATGGCCGCTCGAGCTGACAAGCAACTTCAACTGCATTTTTGCTTTTTACTTCGGGGGCACTGTCCCTCGACCCTGCCTGGGCGCTGCCCCGGACCTGCCAAGGGGTGCTGGCCCCTAGACCCCTGCGAGCTGACTGGGCATAGTCAGTGAAGTGGTAAACATGAAAGAATTAACTTCACAAACTTCTCTACAAGGCACAATTTGGGTTGGATTCGCATCTAAAACTCATAGCCTCACTGAAATAAAAGAGCGAATATAATTACAACTAAAAGGAGTTTTGTCAAATGGGATTGCCAAGAATAAAAACCTAACAATCTCCCCTTTTGGCAATGCCGTAACAAAACACACCTAACAAATAAAATCCTAATCACCTCAACCCATTACAGCCTAATCACCCTAACCCATTACAGCCAACAAAAGCAAACTTCATTCTCAAGGTTATGATCTACAAAACACCTACTAGTGCCACAATCTCCAAAACAACTATTAGTGTCACAAGAGTGTATGAAAAAGCAATAGACATGTGACAAGATTATCTTGAAGCATGAGATAGAAATATGAACAGATATAAACTGGAGATTTTAAGAACATGTAGCATGAAAACATGAAAACTAAGACACATGTACCCGACACATGGCATGAATACATGAAATCCTAAGACACATGCACTCGACAACATTTCTCCCCATTTTTGTTACGAATTGACAAACAAAGCTCAAACAATGAGAACAAGATCAAAAACCACACAAACAGGGACAAGATGATGGAAAAATTAATAACCTGCGAGAAGTAAGTAATAAACAAGCAATGGATAGCAACACACAAACCAACTAATGCCAAACACCCCTAATAAACCAATCCAAGATGAACCAAACTCCCCCTCACTAAAAGTAACCACAAACATTGAAAACAATGAATAAGAAGAAAAAGACAAAAACAAAATATGGTGAAGCAAGCAAGGAATTTCAGATTTGTATCCTAAAAACATACAAGATTATCCAAGAAACATAATTACTTGAAAACACAATGTGCATAGCCTGTAGAAGATTCCTCATGAAAGAAAGTGATGCATTATGTGAAAAGTATAGATCCTATGATAAAAGTGTGTGTGTGACTCTTGGAGTTCGACAAACACAAGATTCAAATCCTAGTAGTGATCTAATAACTGCACCTCCGGCAAGAGAATCTAAGCACAACTAAGGAAAGTCAAACCACTGAAAATCAAAGGGTATTTGATGAGTAAAAGCGGAGGCTCCCCCTCAATCAATGATTTTTTTTTTCTTTCTTTTGCACATTTTTTTTTTTCTTTCTTTTGCACACTCATTGGTGGCTGACACGCATAAGAGTATGGAAACCGAACCAGAGAAGCATGGATATAATAAGGATAGCGTGGTTGGTGATTCTGAGGTAGCCTTTTTCTCATGGCAGGACTACAAAGAATAGAGGGAAAAGCCATGGAGATGCAAAAAGATGGAAGGTGGTGAAGAGACTCAACATCACCCATGATATGCTTGTGAAAACCCGAATATACAAAGCAAATAAATAATTAAGTAATAATAATTTTACAATCTCAAATATTTTGATGGTGAATCCTAAAGTGCAAATTAAATATTTGGAGGGTCTTTTAATTAATTTTAAACCTAAAATAAATGTATGGTGAAAGTCTTTAATTTGGAGGCAAGATTTATTATAAAAAAAAAAAAAAAATAGAGAAGAGGGCGTGACTTGAACTCTAGACCACAAAATTAATAAATAAAGCTCTTACCATTTGAGTTGCATATAACTTATATATATATATATATATATATATATATTTTGTATATTTATCTATTTATTTGACCTTATGTGCGCCCACCACTAGTACAAAATAAAATAAACACCAACCATACTCTCTTATTTGTTCACAACACTAGAAGCCCTTTCAGCCAGCCATGGGTTTATGAAGGAAGGTGAGGGGTGATTCAATCATCAAGATTATTGTTGTAGCCTGTTGTGCCATATGGCCTCTTAGGTTTTCTTCTTTTCTATCTTTGTTCTTTATCCTTATTCTATTGTTATTTAATCCATTGATGGAGAGGTTGTAGGTGTATGTATTTTGTGTATATATATTCTGTTAAGAAATTTGAGGAGTTAAATTCATATATAAAGAATGAGTGTAATTCTTAGTTCAAAAATTCTACACAGAATCACAAACTTTAAAAATCGAGGAATCATATCAAACGGATGAATTTTGAATTGAAATTTTTACAATAGATTAATTACATATTGAATTTCATATCATAATTTTCTCATAATTTTTGGGAGTCAAAATCTATATTAACTGGTGCGTTCAAATCTGTCTAGAAAACTGGTTTAAAACAGTAACTTCGGAAGTGTCGTTCTCTTTGGATATAAATCCGAAAATTATGGTTTACAGAGATTGACATCAGCTCCAATCCTTGCCTTATTAGCAGATAGGGGTGGTTTTGTGATTTATAGTGATACTTCACGATAGGGTTTAGGATGTGTGCTCATGCAGCATGGGAAGGTGATTGCTTATGCGTCACGACAGTTGAAAGTACATGAGAGATATTATCCTACGCATGACTTGGAGTTAGCAGTAGTGATTTTTGCTGTTAAGATCTAGCGACATTATTTGTATGGAGAGTCATGTGAGATTTACACTAATCATAAGAGTTTGAAGTATATTTTCACACAGAAGGAACTAAATTTGAGAAAAAGAACATGGCTTGAGTTGCTAAAAGATTATGATGTGAATATTTTGTATCATCTGAGGAAGGCAAATGTGGTGGTAGATGCCTTGAGTAGGAAGGTCGCAGTTGGAGGTGTAGTTGCTTTGTCTATTGAGAGTTGTTTGGTGGAAGATATGAGATGTTTGAGGCTTGAAGTTGTTATGCCTGGTAATAGGGCTTAGTGTAGTCAATTGACAGTCCAGTCGACCTTGAGAGAACCGATTCGTTTAGCTGAGGAGATTGACCTCCAGTGTGAGCGTATTAAAGGAGAGATGACAGAGGGTATGTATGTAGACTTTGTGGTTAGTGTTGATAGGTTGCTTAGATTTTGTAGCCGAATTTGTGTTCCTGCTGGTGGTGATTTGAGAAAGGAGATTATGATGGAGGCACGTAGTTTTAGTTACAACATTCATCCTGGAAGCACTAAGATGTATCGGGATCTTCATGAACATTTTTGGTGGAATGGTATGAAGGGAGATATTGTAGAATTTGTGGCTCAATGTTTGGTATGTCAATAGGTTAAAGTAGAACATCAGAAACCCGCGGGGAAACTATAACCCTTACATATACCAGAGTGGAAGTGGGATTATGTTACCATGGATTTCGTGTGCAGATTACCTCGTACCAGTAGTAATCACGATGCAGTCTAGGTAATTGTGGATAGATTAACAAAGTCAGTATATTTTATTGCAGTTTGGATGAACTATTCTCCTCGATTTGCACAATTATATGTAAAGGAGATTGTTACATTGCATGGTGCACCTGTGTCAATAGTGTTAGATCGGGACCCTCATTTTGTGTCTAAGTTTTGGGGTGCGTTACAGTCAGCTATGGGTACTTGGTTAAATTTTAGTTCAGCTTACCACGCTCAGACAAATGGGCAATTGGAGAGGACTATTAAGACCCTTGAGGATATGTTGAGGGCTTGTGCTTTGGAGTGGAGAGGTAATTGGGATGATTATTTACTGCTCATGGAGTTTACGTATAATAATAGTTATCATTCTAGTTTGGAGAGTAGCTCCTTATGAGGCTTTGTATGGGAGGAAGTGTAGATCTCTTTTGTGCTAGTATGAGGCTAGTGAGAGGCAAATGTTAGGACCTGATTTGGTGGAGGATGCAACACAGAAAATTATCACCATCAGAGAGAGATTATTGACTGCTCAGAGTAGATAAAAAATTTATACTGATCATCGTAGGAGAGATTTAGAGTTTCATGTGGGGGATATGGTATTCTTGAAAGTATCACCATGGAAAGGAGTCATCAGGTTTGGAAAGAAAGGAAAGTTGAGTCCCAGATACATTGGTCCATTTGAGGTATTGGAGAAGGTTGGTGAGGTTGCGTACCATATTGCTCTACCCCCTAGGTTGGCAGGAGTGCATAATGTATTTCACGTGTCTATGCTAAGGAAATATGTGCACAATCTGTCGCATGTAATAGATTATGAGCCGCTTCAGATTAGAGAGGATTTTTTGTATGAGGAGATGCCTGTTCAGATTTTGGATTCGAAAGAGAAAATGTTGCATACAAAGGCCATTAAATTGGTTAAGGTACTGTGGCGTAATCATCTAGTTGAAGAGGCGACTTGGGAACTGTAATGACCCCAAAATCCGTATTAGAGATTACCCTTATGGCCTTATGGGTTAATGCATTTTAATTTAATGATTTCTGTTCAAATTGAGGAATTATCTGTTGAGCCACGACTTTAAAATTGAAATTATTGACCTTTACGGTTCAAAAATCAAAATTGAGTACTTGGGTATGTTAATGGGGATTTTTAGACCTATTTAGGAAAATTAATTGGAAATCCAACTTGTCTGATTCGTTAATGTACGTTTGGGTGGTTAACTTAATACTGCCAATTGAAGGTCTTAGAGGTTTCAGAAACCAGAATAGAGGACATATTTATGATCAGCACAATTTTTAGAGTCAACTGGGAGTTTAATTGAAATTTGATTTTGTGCGATTCGTAAGGGCGTGTTTGGCCCTCCTTATTGTGAAAAGCTTAAGTGTGTGTATATTTATATATATGGAGACATGTTATGTGTGTTGGGAACTCAAGATATTTGAGCCAAGAATATCTAAGGTAGAAGAGAAGAGAACCGTGAGAGAGAAAGAGGAAAAGAGACCAAGATTCTTGAAGAAAAACTCAACAATCATGGGGGTTTGAACATGATTAAAGGGAATTGAAGAAAGAGAAGGGGAATCAACCATGGAGGCTTGAGGAAATAGAGGAGAATTGAGAGGAAGACCAAGATTGAACTAAGGTATGATAATTTATCTTGAATCCTTGTGTTTAAGACATTAATTTCATGAAATCATGATGATATGGAAAGATTTGAGACCATTTGAGTTAAGGTTCTAAGTATGTATTTAATTGAATTCAATTTAAGGAATGAGACCTTGGGTTCTATGGTTTGTTTATGATTGGGGCTCAATCTTGTGAATACCATATGAAATGCACTTTAGAATTGTCCAAAGAATAAAATCAAGCAAGAATTGAGTGAATTTGTGGATTGCGGGTTGTGTTCTAAGACCCTTGAAGATCATGAAAGATCAAGCATGAACCTTGAAGCAAAGATTGATTTGTTTGAGATGAAAATACATTTGGTTGATGTTAAATTATCATGATATGGGGCAATTTTACATGTTTTTAAGTGATTTATATTAGAAACCAAGCTTAAGAATGGAAGAACCAAGTGTTGGAGCAAAAAGAGCCATTTTCGGACTCCAAATTGCCCAGAGCTGCACGTGCGGTGGGTCTTCCCGCACGTGCGGCAGCGCAGTCCCAGAACCAAAGTTGAATCTGCTAAAAAAGCACGTTCTCCCCCACGTGCGGCCCCATTCCTGCACGTGCGGCTCTGTTTCCCGCACGTGTGGGAGACAGCTCTGTTCAGCCAACTTTGAATAAGCATATCTTTGGCCTTTGGACTCCGTTTTGAGTGATTCATGAGCCTAAAATCAAGCCCCGAAAGTCTAGTTTCCAATGGTGGTGGTCTCACTCCTAAATTCTAAATACAGAAATAGTTATGCCCAAATTAGTGACGACTGTTCACTTTCTGTCAACCAGTTTTGTACCGTTTCTTCGTCTGAACCATTTTTCTATCGATTCCTTCTATTTCCTGGGGCATAGATTATAATCTACGGAGGATTAATGAGTTTAGAACCACCATGGCTATTGATTAAAAAATAAGAATGAGGTTGATTTTATCCTCAGAGTCTGCTATGTGCATTGTGTTTGCAGGTCAAGACGAGGACATCGTCCCACTGCTACCAGAAACCTATCACTGTGAGTAATAGTACTGTCGTAGTATGCTTTATTTACATCTAACAATTACCATTAGCACTCTGTTAATTGCGGGTTAACTATGTTAACGTATATGAACGATTAAACAAATGTGTATAACTCTGTATGATTCTGATTGATAGTTAATATGAACATTCTATTATCTGCAAGATAATTGTATTGATTTATGATGAACAAATGGAACGTATGTGCAATATGGAATTCTAGTATCCTTATATCTCTGGCATTGTTCAATCTGTTAATATCCGGACCAAAGGCCAACCTGTAAAATACGCTTTACGTATGGCCAATAATTATTATTAGCACTCTGTTACCCGTAAATTAACTATGTTAACTCATGTGGATGGTTGATAGAACTCATGTGTTTCTGTATAACTCTAAGACTAATCTGTTCAAATGATATCTGGGATTATTTTGTTCTGTTTACCGCTCTGGTTATGTTATGAGGTGCTATGAATTGTTCGGTCTTTACGACCTATCGATTTCTGGTATGGAACAAAGTGCTGTACGGAACTAAGTGCTGCAATGCGAGCCACCTCTAGAATCCGTACGAGCCACCTCTTGAGTCCATACATATGTGAATTGAGGCCTATGGCCGTTTTGTGAAAGTTATGAGGCTTATGGCCGTTCTGTGACATATGTGGGGCCTATGGCCAATCTGTGACATCTGGGCCTATGGCCATTCTGTATGATCTGTTAGTATGAAACAAAGTGCTGCATGGAACTAAGTGCTGCCATGCGAGTCACCTCTAGAATCCGTGCGAGCCACCTCTTGAGTTCATACATGCATGAAAAGGGCTTAATGCCGATCTGTTTAAGGGCTGATTGCCATTCTGTTTAAGGGCTTAACGCCACTCTGATTAAGGGCTCAATGCCACTCTGTTCAAGGGCTTAAAGCCACTCTGTTTGAAGACTGGGCCCAAGGCCGTTCTGGAAACAACTACAGGATAAGATTAACTATAAGTTCTCTGCATTTATATACCTTGTGATTCAAGTTATTTATTGGATTATCACGTACTATTATTTACTGAGCCTTGCTCACTCAATTTTTGTGTATATTTATGTAGGTGAGCCATCAGAGATTAACACTAGAATGGTATTGAGGTCTACTTGTCTGTCAAGCCGCCTGGGGTACGCCTCTGTGTTGAGGCCTTAATTTGTGTTGGGAGTCTTATAAACTATTAAGTCTTATGTAAGTGGGTGTGAGATATATATAAATTCTGTGAATGTATATGAAACTCTGGAAATGTATTTAAATGCTTAAATCAAATTAAACCATCATGTATGCACAAGCTCAATGGATATTGTCTTGTATTTGATTATGCTTCCGCTTAAGGCCCCGTATGTGGTTAAATATTATTCTAAAATTCTATTTTGAGGCCGATGTACAGGCCGATCATGGTCCAAACTTTTAGGGGCAGGTGTACAGGCCGATGTAGACGTCCCCGAACGCCTCGGGAGGATGAGTCCCGTTCTGTTCATTTTGGGCTCACTACAGTTCAGGACTCAAATTGTCACGGTTCTTAATCTGAACCAAAGAGTCCAAATTCGGCAAATCGTTTTGAGAAAACAGATTTTTTTGAAAGAAGTGCCAAACATGGACTGCTTTGCCAGATACAGAGTCGCCACCTAAATATTTTATTTTTGGGGAAATTTAGGAAACCCTGACTCGTTTGCCTAAGGCCATGTGTCCGTCATCACCAAAGTTGCCTCGGCTCGGGAACTTGGGTACGATTGGGGAAGGTCACTTCGTGAGCACCCCTGCTCGCCCGATCAAAGATCGGCCTTTACTAACCATGATATCGAGTTTTGAAAACCTTATGCATTCTTATTCCGGTTATTAGCCTAGATTTACTATGTGATGCGCACAGTATACAAGTATAGATCGGGTCGCCTGAATTGGAACAAAACATTTCATGTTTGTTTTTGAAAGATGGTCTGCTACTCGCAAGTAGGCTTAAAATGCAGATTTTGCCACCCTCGGGTGGGCTTAGAAAAGATGGTTTTTGCCACTATCTAGTGGGCTTAAAACTCACAGTCAATGCATTGTTCCAATCCAAATAACCCAACCTTCACCCACAGGCATTCAGGCAATTATATTACATAAGCAAATAGCCTCATGGTAAGCATGCTATCATGGCAGTCACTCACACTCATGCAAGGATGCTAAAGCGTAAAAACTTACCGAGTACTCCAAGCCAAAACAGAAGCTATGTTAGAAATCCATGCATGATCCTAACTGTACAGAAATGCCTAATGCAACACATGCAAAATGCAACTAAGATAGGCTCGGCTATTCTAAACATGGCATATGGAATGCTACAACTAACATGTATTTGTAGCACGCCCGCGAGGGGGCCTCGGCCACAGTTCGGACTCCCTGTTTTGTTTGTTGCGGTTCTAAATCTGAACCAAAGAGTCCAAATCTGGCAAATCGTTTGAGAAAATAGATTTTTTTTGAAAAGAAGTGCCAAACATGG
Source organism: Camellia japonica (assembly GCA_030407325.1). NCBI lineage: Eukaryota > Viridiplantae > Streptophyta > Magnoliopsida > Ericales > Theaceae > Camellia > Camellia japonica. The sequence goes on from JAPPVO010000019.1 coordinate 54,858,758, forward strand.
ATTGCTTTGCCAGATACAGAGTCGCCACCTAAATATTTTAAAATGGGAAATTTAGGAAACCCTGACTCGGTGCCGAAGGCCACGTGTCCGTCATCACCAAAGTAGTCTTGGCTCGGGAGCTTGGGTACGATCGGGGAAGGTCAGCTATGAGCACCCCCTTTCGCCCGGTCCGAAGACCGGCCTCTACTAACCGTGATATCCAATTTTGAAAACGTCATGCGTTCTTATTCCAATTATTGGCCTAGATTTACTACGTTATGCGCACAGCAAACAAGTATAGACCAAATCGCCTAAGTTGGAACAAAACATTTTATGTTTATTTTAAAAATGGTTTGCTACTCGCAAGTAGGCTAAAATGCAGGTTTTGCCACCCTTAGGTGGTCTTTTAGAAAAAGATGGTTTTGCCACTATCTAGTGGGCTTAGAACTCACAGTTTTAATGCATTGTCCCAATTTAGGTAATTCAACCTCCATCCACAGGCATTCAAGCAGTTATATCATAAGCAGCTAGCCTCATGGTAATCATGCTGTTATGGCAACACTCACACGCATGCGAGGATGCTAAAGCATAAAAACTCACCTAGTACTCCAAGCCAAAACAGAAGCTTATTAGAAATCCATGCATGGACCTAAGCATACTGAAATGTCTAATGCAACACATGCAAAGATGTAATCTAGGCAGGCTCGGCTATCCTAGACATGGCATGTGAAATGCTACAACTATCACGGATTCAATTTGGAATTGAAAGTACGATGCAGTTTTTATGATGTGCCAAGCCTGATGTATGTCAACAAATGCATGGATGCACGCATGCATTGCATAAGGTATGCTAATTTTAAATATGCCCTAATCTACCATCATAAGCAGGTAAATAAAAGGGAAGAAAGAAATGGGGGTTGGAAGACATACACACACTCACCCACACTTATTACAATTATGCCCTCACACGGAGGGACCAAAAGAATATACAGTCCCAAATAGTACAGTCCAAATACAGAATAAATTAATTATTACAGAAATTTCTAATTATCAAATTAAATTCAGTATATAACAAAAAAAAAAAAGAGAGGGGCCTCAGCCCTGCCTCGGGATGCGCGAATGATGCATGCTCGAATCCGACTCGCCCGGAAACCCGCATCATGACACTGCTGCCTCTGTTCTTACCGCCCTGTCTCTCCAAAAATTGCCAAAGTCCCAGAACACCTTCCTTGCATGCTGCTGTACACCACCGGCTGGATGGAATGGCCACCGGCCATGTAAAATGACCACCGGCTGCTTGAGAGGTTATCGGCTACCCATAAAGTGCCGGTCGGCACTTTATACTGCCGGTCGGCACAAAATTCCTGCAGAGGACGGTTTGACAGCAACAGCAGGCAGACAGTGCATGATATGGATTTTAGAGCAAATGTAAGCATGGTCAATGCTCCCTATCATGTATGGGACTCAAGGAAGCATGACCCTTGGTTCTTGGGCCATCAATTATGCATCTTGGTGCATGATAGCCTAAGGAACCAAGATTGCATTTTAATGTAAAAATGCATGCAAACACACAAATGAAACCAAGACCTTATCATGTTTTGGTCAAGGGCCTTGGGGACCAAGAGTTGAAACAAGTTGCACCACTTGTAGTGTGAACTTCCCTCAACCCTTATGCTTGGTTTGACAACCCCAAACCAAGCCATGAAATGCATGTATGCAACATAGCTCAAATGATGCAACATGGGAATTAGGATGCAAGCACACCAAATGTCATGCAACTACCATGTTAAGCATGCAAAATGCTAGAGTATACAAGATGCAAATGTCATGCAAACATGGACCAATCAAGCAATAAGACCAACATACTACAACACTTAATGAATCAATTAAGCAATAGACATGAGGCAAGCATGTGATGGTGGACTAGACCACAATGGGGCAGCCCTCAAACCAACCCAAAACAGTGGCAAAACATGCCCAAAATGGTGACCAATTACCTATGCAAACATCCAAGTCAAAGGGCCTAAGGTTAAGGCACAAAGGGAGCACTCCTTGCTACCATTAACATGGCCACTCATGGGATATATTAGACCACCAAAAACAGATTTTAACAAATGAAATGAGCCCCAAAACCCAACAACAAGGCAGCCCAAATGCTCTAAACATACAAGCATGCACAATGCTCACTTTAAAGCATAAGAGACCAACATTTCAAAAGATGGGAGAGATGATACATGGAGGCATATAAGCATGGCATAAGGACTGAGATAGCATATTAGATGATTCCAAATCACTAAAATAGCCTAACCAAATGCATGCTAAGAACTCACATCTTAAGACTAACAAGCCTTAATGCAAAAAAACTTTGTCAAACATACCAAACGTGGCAAAATCAGTGGCCTTCAGCCTCTAGGCATGGCAAAATGATGCTAATATCTTCATGAAGTGAGGCTCATACATGCAAGAAACATGGCCTAAACTCATGGCTCATTTCTAGGCAAACTAGAGCATTACAAAGCAAGTATAAGAAGCATGCTAAGGACCACAAACCAACCAAAAACAGTGATGATATATGATCCAAAACACCCAAATAAGCTCTGAAATGAAGGCATATAAGGCTAAAAATGCATGCTACTATGTGAGCCAAAGTAAAGACCAAAGAGGGACAAAGGGGAGGGGGGTGTCCCTCCCCTATATACGACTCCAAAATACCTCCCTCACCACTGAAAACCCACTGGTTTTCAGTGGTGAGAAGACCAAAAACACCAAGTTAAACAAGGCTTCAAGAAAAGGGACTAAAAAGATCAAAACAAGGCCTAGGAGGGTGAGTTTGTGCTCAAACCCCCAAGTGACCTTAATGAAGGTTCTAAAGCAAGAAATATAAGACTTTTTTATGTTGAACACAAAGCCAAAAACACAAAGCAAGACAGGTAGAAAGCTAGTGCAAGTTTGGGGAAACTAAAGCAACATGCTTACCCTTGAAGACTCCTTGAAGAACAAGTGGTGCAGCCCTCCTCTAATGATCAAAACCAGTCCAAAATCACAACAAACAACCCTCCAAGTCCCTCAATCTCGAGCTAGGTGTAATAGTGTGTGTAATGGTGCAAAAGTAAGGTAAAACACACTATTTAGGCCAAGAAACACACACAATGGATGAGGGAAGGGAAGATGTAGATATAGATAGATATATATCAGAGATATATAGATATAAGCTCTGGTTTTGTGTTGGAAAATGGCTAACCTCTAACAAATGGAGAGAAGGGTTGCTTATATAGGCCAAGGCAAGCCTAAGACTTAGTGGCTAAGCAAAAGAAAAAGGGTTCAAGGGGTGCAAAGGGGTCTTGGCTTCTTGGAGAAGCCAAGACAGCTGGCCAAGCTTCTCCAAGAAGCTTTGGCCAAAGGGTCAAGCTTCTAGAAGCTTAGGGGGTTCAAGGGTGCAAAGGGTGCAAAATGGTCACACCTGTGCACGGGGGAGTGTGATGGTGCATTCCAGCTGGCACAGCTGGCATGCACCATGTCCCAGGGGTTCAAAGGGTGTATGTCGGCCGGCCAAAACAGTCACCGGCACAAAAAAGTGCCGGTCGGCAACATACAGTGCCGAACGGCCAAAGTGTTTGAGGAAAGAGTGCCGATGGCCAAAAGGGAGTGCCGGTGTGGTGTGGGGGCAGCCGGTGGGCTTCAGGGATGGCTAACAAGCCTCCCCCTACCCTCAAATGCAAAAACACACAAGTCTTGGTGTAAAACCAAGCACAGAACAAGCCGGTTGAGAGGTCCTGAGGCACGACGCGCAGCCGGGACCTCCGGGAACTCAAAACGAACACAAACATGGATAATCACCGAGCATTCCAACGGTGACGTCCAAGTCTTGAGGACGGTCAAAAATGGGGTGTCTACAGTATTCAACTTAGAATTGAAATACAAATGTAGTTAGTATGATGCGCCGAGCCCGGTGCATGCAAAACGGATGAATGAATGCAAACATGCTATCATACTGTATGCTAATTGAAACATGCCCTAATCTAATCATCATAAGCTGGTAAATAAAAGGGAGAAAGACGTGGGGTTGGAAGACATACATCGCACACACGCACACTTATTATAATTGCGCCCTCGCTCGGAGGGTCTGAATAAATAATATACAGTCCTGAATAAATAACTACAGTCCGAATAAATACAAAATCGTAATTAATTAACAAATTAATCTAGGAAAGCAGTAAATTAGCATGCAAGCTAGGGACTGCCTCAACTCTGCTCCAGATGATGAATGATGCATGCTTGAGTTGCCTTGCGCGGAAATCCATTGCGATGCCCCAATTAGCCTCTGTTTACAGTTAAGCCCGGAATATTGCACGAAGCTCCAAAAGACTGCCGGTTTCTGATTTGCTGCAACAGACAGCAAGAAAGGGGCATGGCAAAGTATTTTCGCACATGTATGCATACCTCGATCCTCGTGCCACCAATCACGCATCTCGATGCATGATGGCCGAGGAGTCGAATTGCACGACTCAATGTGAAATGAATGCACATATAAACACAACAAGACCGAGACTCCATCATGGTTAATCCGGAGTGTCGGCGACTGGGAATTGAGATACGTTCCGTCACTCGGAGTACGAAACGTCCCTCGTTTCCCGTGCTTGGGCTAACTCCTATCCTAAGCACAATGCAATATGCATGACATGCATGAATGCAATCCTAACATGCAACCTAGCATACGCAATGCTATGAGATGGCATACACAATGCACGATGTAGCAAGGCATACACAATGCTCTAACATACAACCTAGCATACGCAATGCTATGAATTGAAATGGCATACACGATGCATAATGGACTTACACCAACATGAGTGGACCTCAGCCACACTCACATCAGTAGCCATAAGATGAAAATGAGACACTCGAGATGCGTGCACACATGCACGCAAACCGAGGACCGAACCTAAGGCATAGATGCCACTCTAACAAGGCATGGCAAGGCATGAAATATGGAATTCAAACACGCAAATTCCAGCACTGAATCATGATGCAAAATGATCCCGAATCATGGATATATGTCATACAATGCATGGAATGGTCCTGAAACTCAAAACTAGGCACATATATTGACTTGTAGCTATACAAAGCATGCATTATTTGACTATGAAGCACAAAGACAGAGCCAAGGCAGTCCCAAAACATGAACATTTCTAGTTCAAAGCATGGCCAAAAGATGCTAGCAAGATGGACTAAAATAGCATGCAACTTGGACTAGCAAACATGGTTTACATGGCATGTGTATGAAGCATATGAAATCTCACCAAACCAGAAAAAATCAGTGAACAAGACATGTGAAAATATGCCCAAATAAACATGGAAATGCAGCCAATGCATGTAAAAATGAGGGGCTCCTTTGGAAGGGCATACAAGGGGTTATTAAGCACATGCATCAAGGACACTTAGCATAGCTGAATCAACTCTGGAAATGAGTTATGGGGGTCCTAAAACCCACTGAAAAGTGATAGAAACAAAGCTTGGAAGCTTGCAAATAGGGGGTCCTTTGGAAGGCCAAAAAGGCCACCAAACAAGACAATGAGAGAGGGGGTCACCCCCCTTTGATTTTGGCCTTCAAGAATCAGTGGCTTAGAGGCCGAACCATGGCCAATGCAAGTGTTTTAATGCATAGCCCTAATCATGAAGAGATGAAGCATGCATAGGGGGAAGATGACCCCAAACAGAAAATAGAACTTAATCAAACATGAAGATGATGTCAAGAAAAGACTTTTTTCAGTTTAGGTCGAGGTCCAAAAAGGCTCACAAATAAGGCTAATGTATCATGCAAGAACAACCCTAAAAGAGAGATTGGACAAATAGGGCAGTAAAAGGCCTCAAACAGCAAAGAGCCCTTCAAAAAAGTTGAAGAGGGGATCAAAATAAGACTATTTTCAGTTTATGGAAAATCTCAAATATGTTCACAAGTAAGGCTAAAATATGATGCAAAAATAGCCCTAAAGGAGAGATAAAGGGAAAGGGGCAGTAGATGGCCTCAAACAGTGAAGAGCTCTTCAACAAAGTTGAAGAGAGGCATAAAATAAGGCACTTTACAGTTTTCTTGAACCCAAAAATGCTCGCAAGCAAGGCTAATATATCATGCAAGATAAGGGCCAAAAGGAGGGATACAACACAAAGGGTGAGTAGAAGACCTCAAACAGAGAAAAGTCCTTGATCAAACATGAAGATGAGCTCAAAATAAGACTATTTCCAGTTTAGCTCGGAGCCCAAAAATGCAAGCAAAAGGGGCTAAGATATGAAGCAAAATAAGGCTAGAAAAGGGGAAATGAGGACTTACCCTTATAGAGCCGACCTCCAACAGCTTTTGGACCAAGAATGTGAGTTCTCTACCTCTGCAAATGACCTCCAAGGTGCTGGAATGGAGTATGGAGGTGGTAGGCTATGAGTTGTAGTGCAAATGGCCAAGGATAATGGACTTTAGAGCTTAGAAGAGAGAGCTATGGAGGGAGATGGATGTATGCCTTAGCAAATATGTCTAACCCTCAGAAATGGAGGTGGGGTGCTGGTTATATAGAGGGAGAGGAGTGAAAGATAAGGGGCGAAAAACCAATTCAAATTTCCCCCCAAAAGACAGACCCTCGGGCAGAGGATCTGGTGCAACACAGCTGGCACAGCTGGAATGCACCAGGAGAGACAAGTTTGGCCAGCCAGGTTCAAAAGGTCCAGGTGGCCGGCCGGCCACCTCCCCTGGCCGGCCGACCAGGTGCAAAAGGTTCAAGCAAAATTACTGGCCGGCCACCCCAAAAAGGTGGCCTCCTAGGTGAGTGCAACACAGCTATGTGGAGAAGAACCAGAAAATGTAATCTAGGAGAGAGAAAAACCAACTTTTTAGAGGGGTTCAAAAGTGTCAAGGACAATTGCTGGCCGGCCTACCCATATTGGTGGCCTCCCAGGTGTGTACAACACAATGGTGTGGTAGAAAGTCAGAAAAAGTGGCCCGGGAATGGGAAAAATCAGCTTTCTAGTGAAGAAAACGGGCGATGAAGAGCGATGAAGGAATAAAGCTAGTTTTTCAGAACAATTGCTAGCCTCCCACCCTTCTACAACCTTCCTAACAATGAAAATAAGGTCTCCGCCAAAAATGAACCCAAAACGGATGCAAAACGAAGGTTCGGGGGCCAAAACGCGCAGTTCGGGGCCCCGAAAACAGGCTGTTAAACACCGGAGGTGGCGTTCGACCATGAAGTTGGTCTCTCGGGCCACAGTGTCCCTCAAAAGGGAGGAAACAAGGTGTATGCCAAAAACCGGAGCAAACGGAGGTGGTTAAGCGGTCCCGAACCGAGGCACACGGCCGACGGCTCCGAAAACCGGGAACCGGGCTCCAAATGGGAAAAATGGCCTACGACCACGAAACGTAGCCTACGGCCACTGAGAGATGGTCTACGAGACCTCTCCCTCCCTTCGGGAAGAGAAAACAAAGAAAACAGGGCCTGGTTCGCAAACCGAGGCAAAGCACAAAAGAGTCCGGAAGTCCGGAGGCAGGGCTCGCAGCCGTGACTCTGAAACCTCAGAACGAGCACAATATGCAACATCACCAAGCGCTCAATCGGTGACGTCTGAGTCTTAAGGTTGGTCAAAAATGGGGTGTCTACAGTTGCCCCTCTGTGACAGAACTCGAAAGTCAAGGAGTGACGGGAGTGAATGTCAAAGCCCAGAGACGACCCATTTTTGACAAGGCCGAAGACTTAGACAAACATAGAAGATAACAAAGAAATGTGCCCGCAGGCAGGGGGGCAAAATGCAAAACGATATGCACAAAGCCGAACGTAACTCATAATCATGCCAAGTAGCAAGCTGTAATGAAACAAATATTCACGATAAATGCAATAGTTTTAAGCAAGAATGCAATGCAAATCAAACTACATTTCATGTAGTTTTAAGAATGCGGAGAATTATTCAATTCTCGCCACGTCTCACACGGAGAAGATACAATACCTGCGCAATTCGTCTGGTCGCACCAACTTCAAATGAACCATACATACAATATCGTGCCTCATGCTGCTAGGGGTCTTTCGCTTTTTCTTAGTCGAACCACAGGTACTACTTTTCTCCCTGACTATGGTCGCAACTTTTCCTATTCTCCAACAGGGTGACAGACTAGGTTGGTTCAGTATCCAGAATTGAGGTGCGTACACATGCTATCTCAATCTATGGGGCTGCCATACAGATTTCAAGCCGAGGATATACCTCTGGGTATTTAAACCAGACTTTAGTCTCGGAAATCCCGAACCTTTGCGTTCTAAGCAAGAGCCATTCAAACTCTAGTTTCCACCGTCTCAGTTGGTCTCCTAGGAACTCACCGCAAACATAGGCAGGTGGCTATACCAGACCACCGGAAGTCGTTTGGGCACGACAAACACCAAAGGAATTGCACCTTTAGAGGATTTAAGGTCTCCTAGACCAGAGAGTGCACAAGACAGTGCGATGTAGGGTGGATGCACAAGACAATGCGATGCAAGTGTGTGCACAAGACATTGCTAAGACAAAGGATGCGCAAGACAGCGCGAGTGATAATGCATGCACCATGTAAGTAAGGTGCACAAAATAGTGCGATGCGCAAAATAACGCGATAAAATGCATCTTCCATGCAAGTAAAGGTGCGCAAAACAGTGCGATGCGCAAAGTAGCGTGATAAAATGCATGCACAATGCAAGATTTCGCACATAGCTTACGACACAACATTCCATTCATTTGGCACACAACTCACTTCGGGCACGCAGCTCATTTCGGGCACGCAGCTCACTTTGGGCACACAGCTCATTTCGGGCACACAGCACATTTCGGGCACATAGCTCATTTCGGGCACACAGCTCATCTTGGGGGCACACAGCTCATTTTTCGGGGGCACATAGTTCATTTCGGGCGCACAGCTCATTTCGGGCAGACAGCTCATCTTGGGGGGCACACAGCTCATTTTTTGGGCACACAGCTCGTTTTCCGAGCACACAGCTCGTTCTTTGGGCACACAGCTCGTTCTTTGGGCACACAGCTCGTTCTTCGGGCACACAGCTCATTCTTTGGGCACACAGCTCATTTTCCGGGCACACAGCTCATCTTGGGGGCACACAGCTCATCTCGGGCGCATAGCTCGTTCTTTGGGCACACAGCTCGTTTTCCGGGCACACAGCTCATCTTGGGGGCACACAGCTCATTTTTTTTTGGGCACACAGCTCGTTTTCTGGGCACACCGCTCATTCTTTGGGCACAGAGCTTGTTTTCCGGGCACACAGCTCGTTCTTCGGGCACACAGCTCATTTGTCGGGCACACAGCTCGTTCTTTGGGCACACAGCTTGTTTTCTGGGCACACAGCTCATCTTGGGGGCACACAGATCATTTTTGAGGGCACACAGCTCATCTCGGGCACACAGCTCATTTTTCGGGCACACAGCTCGTTTTCCGGGCACACAGCTCGTTCTTTGGGCACACAGCTCGTTCTTCGGGCACACAGCTCATTTTTCGAGCACACAGCTCATTCTTTGGGCACACAGCTCATTTTCCGGGCACATAGCTCATCTTGGGGGCACACAGCTCATAACATTGCTCAATCTGAACGCTCAGTCCATAACACAGCATTTTGTTTGCATTTTGAACACACAGCTCAAGCACTTGAATTTCTGAACACGCAGCTCAAACTTTTGGTGTGAACACGCAGCCCACATTTTTGAAATCTGAACACACAGCTCAAACTTTTGAATTTCTAAACACGCAGCCCATTTTCGAATGTGAACACACAACACACATTTGTTGAAAGTCGAATACGCAGCCCAAACTTTTGAATTTCTGAACACGCAGCCCATTTTTGATTGTGAACACGCAGCACACCCTTGTTGAAAGTTGAACACGCAGCCCATTTTTGAACTTTTGAACACGCAGCCCATTTTTGAATGTGAACACACAGCACACTTTTGTTGAAAGTTGAACACGCAGCCCATTTTCGAATGTGAACACACAGCATACTTTTGTTGAAAGTCGAACACGCAGCCCAAACTTTTGAATTTCTGAACACGTAGCCATTTTCGAATGTGAACACACAGCACACATTTGTTGAAAGTCGAACACGCAGCCCAAACTTTTGAATTTCTGAACACACAGCCCATTTTCGAATGTGAACACACAGCACACATTTGTTGAAAGTCGAACACGCAGCCCATTGTCTTTGAAGTCTAAACACGCAGCCCAAACTCTTGATGGTGAACACACAGCCCACTGTTTTGAAAGTTGAACACGCAGCCCAAACTCTTGATGGTGAACACATAGCCCACTGTTTTGAAAGTTGAACACGCAGTCCAAACTCTTGATGGTGAACACACAGCCCACTGTTTTGAAAGTTGAACATGCAGCCCTAACTCTTGATGGTGAACACACAGCCCATTGTTTTATTTGCACGCAGCGCATATTGAATACATAGTTCTTACATTTCACTTTTGAACTCACAGCTCATTCATTTCATTTGCACGCAGCTCATGCATTTGATTCTGAACACGCAGCTCATACATTTTCATTTGCACGCAGCTCATGCATTTTCATTTGCACGCAGCTCATTCTTAATTCTGAACACGTAGCTCATAAATTTTCAATTCTGAACACGCAACTCATACATTTTCATTTGCACGCAGCTCATTCTTAATTCTGAACACGCAGCTCATAAATTTTCAATTCTGAACACACAGCTCATTCTTTGCATTTTGAATACGCAGCTCATGACACGACACTGCTCGATCTGAACACGCGGCTCATAACTCAGTATTCTTTTAATTTTGAACACACAGCTCATTCTGAACATACAGGATGCAATGACGGAACTTGCAGAAGTTGAAACAAACTCAGATGCCCGACATTTTTCCCCTTTTTTTTTTCTTTTGCTCCGAAGTCTGGAACCTATATAGCTTCAGGTAGGTCCTGGTTTTACTGTTCTGACATGACCTGGGTTGAACCCTGCGATTTTACGAAAGAACAAATCTTGTTTTGCACAGATGTGGAGAACGACACGGCACTCGGAGCGCAAAACTATTTTATTTTTTTTGAAATTGAGAGATGAGTTCTTGACCGGGGGATTGAGCCTACAACTGACCGCAACCAAAACGACTCAAAAACGGAAAAGAAAGGTAGAACAACCTAAACTCAACTCAACAAAGGAAAAACAATGTAAAACAACCTAAACACATCTATTGACACTCAAACGACTCAAAACAAGAATTGAGACAAACAAAACACACAAACACAACACTCAGCTGTGTTACAAAGGTAAGAGACCTCTCGGTGCACGAGGAGCCAGTTTCTCCGGGTATTGTTTCCCACCCTTTCTTATTTTTTATTCTCACATCACTCGGCCCTCAGGCTCGACTTTTCTCACAAAACCCATTTTCTCACTTTTTCTCTCAGCGCACATCTCTCTATTCTTTAATCTCTCATTTTTTATCCCTCCCCTGGGTGGTTGATGGATAAGCAAGAAATTACGGGCTCTTGCCCCTAGCATTCTGCTAGATTCTTTTTCTTCTGCGCACAGCTAGTGAGTTCCTCCCACAGAGAGGTTGTGATGCGGTTGGATGTGCAGCAGATCTACAATTGACATTGGTTAACGATGCTCTACTGGGGAGTTTGGACGTGATTAGATCTATCCAGATGAGGGAATAGAATATCCTACCCCATTCCAGTTCGTGCTTCGCACTTGGCTTGATACCTCGTTGCTTGGAGGATATGAGAGCTTTCAGCCCTTTTTTGTTAGCTTCCGCTGTGCCCTTCTTGGCGAATAGGGTGCCCTTTCCGGCAAGTATGGTGCCCTTTCTGGCAAATGCATTGACAACGGGGGAAAGACAGGAAGCCTGGCTCAACTGTGCCCTTAGTTCATTATTTTGACCATTTTTGTTTTTTGTTTTTTTTTGGATTCTGCTTAAAACAAGTTTAACCAAAATAAGAGTTAGATTAACGCGCTTGTTCGATTTTCTGATTTGAAATCATGCGAGTTAGGTTATGAGCACTGAAAATTTTCCTTTTTTGGGTCCAAGAAATGGTCCAGTTTTGGAAAAATGGAATACTTTTCGAGAGAATTAGTCAACTTCATTAAAAATTCTCAAAAAAACTATTTTTGCAAACGGCCACTGCTTAACGAGCATAGAACCCACTCTCGAGATGCACAACCTCAGATTCGAAGGAAAATTGCCCTTTGCTTGAGGGTAGCTGCATGGCAACGGAAAGTTGCCCCTTGTTTGAACGGCACTGCAGCGCATTGAATGGCAACGGAAAGTCGCCCCTTATTTGAATGGCACCACAACGCATTGTAGTCAGTCCTCAGAGTGACGATCACAACCGAACTCTCGGATACAGAGAAGGCAAAGATGATCAAAACCATTATATGGACACAGTCGAATTTGAAGTGTTTACGGCTGGACTTCAGAATGAAGTTGCCTACGTATCCCAAAGATGGGAATCAAGCCTTACGTAGTTCGGGGTGTTAAGGTACACTCGGGTATTAACCTCTCCTTTTGCGCTCTAACTTTTGCCAAGGCTGCCCTTCTGGGTTTTCAACCTTGCGAGCTCTGTTTTTCCTTTCTTTTCATTTCATTTCTTTTCATTTCTTTTCTTTTCATTTCTTTTTTTTGTTTTTCTTTTTTGTTCTTTTCTTTGCATTTTTCTTTTTTTGTTCTTTTGTTCTTTTGTTCTTTTCTTTTCTTTTGTTCTTTTTCTTCTTTTCTTGCTCTAACTTTTGCCTGGGTCGCCCTTTCGAGTTTTCGGCCCAGCGAGCCTTTCAAGGGTAAAAGTGTAGCTTTGTCCATGTCAAATGGTTTTGAGATCTTGAAGTCATCTGAATCCAGGAGAATGGCTGCTGTTCGTTGACGATGCAGGAGTCCATCCAATGGGGGGGCTGAATTTGCCCCTAGTGTTGTGGATAGGAACTCAGTTGTCCTTCAGCGATACCTTCTTTTTTTCTTCCCTTCTGGAATTTGGCATTCTTGCCAGTCTTTATTGACTTGCGGAATGATCCACCTTTGGCTCTTCGAGCTGTCTGACATTTTTGCCCCTAGTTCGAGGGGTGCTTCTAATCCAGCTTTGTAAGCTTCTCTTGATCATATCCGACCTTCTTGATCTGACTTTCTTGCCCCTAGTTCAAAGGTTGCTTCTGATCTAGCCATACAGGCCTTACGTTGTGGTTGACCATTGAACATTCTGAATCCCAGTTCAAGGTTTGAAAGTGAGGGGTCGAGTCTCGATGCTGAGAGCGATCCTAGGCTGCACAATCTCAAGAGTGATTCCACACAGGTCTTCACGGGACCGCGCAAAAACATTTTTTGAAATCTTTTAAGAAAGTGACAAATCGCTCGCATCGAAGACAGTGCGGAACCAATCCGGATCAAGCCAGGATCCTTCTCAGTACTCACATTATCAAGCATGATTTCATTCATTAAGGGCTCATCATGCCTCTCTTTCTCTCACTTGATCAAATTTTTGCAAATCCCGAGGAATTCTTTCCTCTTCGTTTTCACTGCAGTGTTTAAAAAGAGTTTTTGAAAAACTTAGGTCGATGTAATGAATTCAAGGCACAAAAGAGCAGGTGAAATGCACTGCCATTTCATTCAAGTTTGCTGGCACAACAGGCTCAAAGCAGAAACAAGCACAAAAACATGACAGCCACAGCTGTTTTGATTAGATCTCCTGGCGTAACTGGCTCCCCAATAGAAACAGACTCAAAAGAAAACGAAAAGACAAACACGAAACAAGCAAGTGATGTCCGAGGTAACACCCCCGAAATCACCCGACTCCAACAAAACAAGACTGACTCAATACCCAAGTCAGAAAATACAAAAAAACCAGCATTCACAAATGCTCAAAACAGTGCGTGCCATACACCATATCCGGAGTAAACTGAGTGCCGCTCGCAGGTGGTTCATCCCCCGATCACATCACATTATCCCCCCAAGTTCACCGATCCAGTGCCGATAGACTTTGCTGAGCTCGGCGGGAGGATGACCCCGTTGTCAAATAGATCCTGTACTTCATGGCGAAGATGGAAGCAGTTGTCGGTAGTATGGCCAGTTTGCTGATAGTACGTGCAGTACTGGGTAGCATCATGCGTAGCCGGAAGAGGGTTCGGGAGAGGCCGAGGCTCGAGGGGTTTGAGATGGCCTTGTCCAACAAGGATTTGGAGAGCTTTGGACAAAGGCATATAAAGGGCGTGGAAGACTCTGCGCCCTCGGGGCAGATACTTCGAAGTTTGCTGACTTTTGTCGGACGCACTGGCAAAAGGATCGGCAGGTGCCGCTTTGGCTTTCTGATCTTTTCCCTGTGCAAGGTTAGAATTGGAGGGAACTGTTCTGGCATGACGGGGCCTATCCCGATTTTCTGTCTGGCTGGAACTCCCCTCGGTTGGAGTGGGGAAAGCATCATCCACAGTTTTAGCCACCACTGCGAATATTTGCTGTTTACTCAATCCTCCGGCTTTCAAAGCCTCGACTGCCCACAGCAGTTGTTCAACGGGATCAGCACCTGTTCCCACTTTGTTCTTACCTCTAGCCTCAGCTTGATCATGTGTTTCTGTATAACTCTAAGACTAAACTGTTCAAATGATATCTGGGATTATTTTGTTCTGTTTACCGCTCTGGTTATGCTATAAGGCGTTATGAATTGTTTGGTCTTTACGACCTACCAATTTTTGGTATGGAACAAAGTGCTGTACGGAACTAAGTGCTGCAATGCGAGCCACCTCTAGAATCCGTACGAGCCACCTCTTGAGTCCATACATATGTGAACTGAGGCCTATGGCCGTTTTGTGAAAGTTATGAGGCTTATGGCCGTTCTGTGACATATGTGGGGCCTATGGCCAATCTGTGACATCTGGGCCTGTGGCCATTTTGTATGATTTGTTAGTATGAAACAAAGTGCTGCACGGAACTAAGTGCTGTCATGTGAGTCACCTCTAGAATCCGTGCGAGCCACCTCTTGAGTTCATACATGCATGAAAAGGGCTTAATGCCGATCTGTTTAAGGGTTGATTGCCATTCTGTTTAAGGGCTTAACGCCACTCTGATTAAGGGCTCAATGCCACTCTGTTCAAGGGCTTAAAGCCACTCTATTTGAAGACTGGGCCCAAGGCCGTTCTGGAAACAACTACAGGATAAGATTAACTATAAGTTCTCTGCATTTATATACCTTGTGATTCAAGTTATTTATTGGATTATCACGTACTATTATTCACTGAGCCTTGCTCACTCCATTTTTGTGTATATTTATGTAGGTGAGCCATCAGAGATTAACACTAGAATGGTATTGAGGTCTACCTGTCTGTCAAGCCGCCTGGGGTACGCCTCTGTGTTGAGGCCTTAATTTGTGTTGGGAGTCTTATAAACTATTAAGTCTTATGTAAGTGGGTGTGAGTTCTATATAAATTCTGTGAATGTATATGAAACTCTAGAAATGTATTTAAATGCTTAAATCAAATTAAACCATCATGTATGCACAAGCTCAATGGATATTGTCTTGTATTTGATTATGCTTCCGCTTAAGGCCCCGTATGTGGTTAAATATTATTCTAAAATTCTATTTTGAGGCCGATGTACAGGCCGATCATAGTCCAAACTTTTAGGGGCAGGTTTGGGTTGTAATAGGAACGCGAGGAGGAGATGCGCGAAAAGTATCCACATCTATTCTCATGATTTACTCAGGTTGGTTTCGAGGACGAAACTTTTCTTTTAGGAGGGGGGAGAATGTGAGAACCCGAATATACAAATCAAATAAATAATTAAGTAATAATAATTTTACAATCTCAAATATTTTGATGGTGAATTCTAAAGTGCAAATTAAATATTTAGAGGGTCTTTTAATTAATTTTAAACCTAAAATAAATTTATGGTGAAAGTCTTTAATTTGGAGGCAAGATTTATTATAAAAAAAATAAAATAAATAGAGAAGAGGGTGTGACTTGAACTCTAGACCACAAAATTAATAAATAAAGCTCTTACCATTTGAGTTGCATATAACTTATATATATATTTGGTATATTTATCTATTTATTTGACCTTATGTGTGCCCACCACTAGTATAAAACAAAATAAACACCAACCCTACTCTCTTATTTGTTTACAACACTAGCAGCCCTAGCAGCCAGCCGTGGGTTTATGAAGGAAGGTGAGGGGTGATTCAATCATCAAGATTATTGTTGTAGCCAAGAATGAGAGCTTTGTGTGTGTTGTGCAATATGACTTCTTAGGTTTTCTTCTCTTCTTTCTTTGTTCTTTATCCTTATTGTGATAACTCTGTTCCGTATTATGCTAATTGGTCCTTATTATGAATGTGATTATGTGTTTGATATGATTTTGTGTGCCATTATGTGAAAATATGTGGTTTTGAATTTCTATCTGTTCACCGTAGGAATATCTGTTGAATTATCTGCTTTGGAAATTAAATTGAAGGCCTTATCGGCCACGAAACCCGAAATTGACTACGCCATTGTGATTGGCATAATTTTTAGAGCCTACGGTGAAATTTAATTGAAAATTGATTCGGATCAAAATAATTAGATTAATTAACGGTGTATGCTCAAATTGTTTAATATTGATGATTAGGATTAGTGGGACTTATACATAAAGGGGCACTATGCACTCAACTTCTCTCTTTATTTCATTTTGGCTAAAATCACTCTAAGGAGAGAGGGAGAGGCCGGCTTAGAGAGAGAGAGAGAGAGAGAGAGAGAGAGAGAGAGAGAGAGAGAGAGAGCTCAAATTGAGGTTTTGGATCTTGAAGCTTGAATAAATTGAAGACCAATTCAAGATTTGACTATAATTTGGGAAGATTGAGCTTCTAGGTGAGTGATTGATTATGAATTCATGAGTTTAATGTTGTAATTTTGTGAATTCAAAGTTGAATAATGATCAAGAACATGAATTAAATTGATTATGAGGAAATTGAGTTGGTTTTGTTGAATTAGAAGTCTAAATGCACATGCATGTGAGAAATTGCTTTGAAAATTGCATGTTTGAGCACAAAATGTATAATCCATGTGAGATTTTAGTTAAAGCTCATATTTTTGACCATCTCTTCATCATCTAAGTTGAGAATGAGGGTTATATATCACATGCATGTACAATCCACATAAGTAGGAGTTTTGAATGCATGAATTTGTTATGTTGGAAATGAGTTTGGTGTAAATTGGAACATGCATGTGATCAATTTGTGAAATTGAGCTTCATAATGTTGTAATTTGGTGTTTGTACCATGTTGATACATGTATATGTGGAGTTTGAGCCAAAATCATGTGTTTAGAGCCTTTGAATATCGAGTTGAAGCTTAAGAACAAGTTCTGGAAAATCCAGAAATTTTGATGTTCGCTCGAGCGGGGAAACCTCCGCTCGAGCGTAAAATTCGGGCTCCCAGTATTTTCTGCAGATATGATGTCCGCTCGAGCGGGGAAGTTCACGCTCGAGCGGAGAGCTATGTAGACTGAACTTCAGCTCGAGCGCCTGACTTCACGCTCGAGCGTAAATTTGATGTAACCAGTACTTTTGCAGACCTCATGGGTCCGCTCGAGCGGGGACCCCTGTTTCTGAAATTTTGAAAATGCGTTATGTGTTTCGTTTTCCGTTCCCTTTCACTTCTAAGTACTCTTAGGTATGCATTGAGCATTATAAATGAGTTAAAAGGATAAGAATGAAGCCTAAAGGGAAAAATGTGAGTTAAGAACGGATTGAATTGTTTGTGACCCGTTGTATTCATGAAATGTGTAGGGTCGAGCTCCAGGGCAAATCGTCCAGCCGATCACTGTGAGTAATATCTTAATAAAGATATGGGTGTTGTTTATCCAATTCCTTACTTCTATGTAAGTCTTATAAGTTTGTAAATTTGAATGGTGGACAAATGTTAGAATGATGGAATAAATGGGCCATAGGCCAGTCTGACATGAATGAAAGATAAATGGGCCAAAGGCCAGTTTGACAAGAATAAATGAATGGGCCAAAGGCCAGTTTGACAAGAAAGTCTGAATGGGCCAAAGGCCGATTTGACATGAATGAATTGGGCCCGAGGTAGTTCGATGAGTTTGGAATCGCAGTCACTTAATCTATATATATATATACTAGATAGAAATATGGATTGGGCCCAAGGCCGTTTGATGTACGTTGTTTTAATGTATCTTCTTTATTTGATATTATTTACTGGGCTTTCACTCACGCTCATTCATGTGTTTGTAGGTGAGCCAAGAGAGGTCCAAACCTAGCCTCAGTGAAGTCTGTGTGGAACAACCAAGGTTTTAAAGAGTCAGCCCTTGCGTCTTACGCACGAGACCAGTCTTCGCGCTTTTGCTATTTTGTTTTATTTTGTCTTGTTGGCGAGGACTTTGGTTTACGATTGTATATAGTTTTGATTGGCTGACCTAGACTTAACTGATCCTGTCTGTACAGAACTTTATGTCACTGTATTTTGATGTGAGTTATTAATATGTATATGTGTGGTTTGTTATGATGTGCCATGTAGGCACAGCTCTATGGACAAAGTTTTAAATTTTGCTTCCGTTTGGCCCTTTTACTCTGATGAGTCACGTCTGGCTTGGTTTGAGGCCGCAGGTAATCCCTCGATTACTGGCCGATTATGTCCTTAACCCATAGGGGCGGGTTCGGGTCATGACACTTATTCTATTGTTATTTAATCCATTGATGGAGAGGTTGTAGGTGTATGTATTTTGTGTATATATATATACTGTTAAGAAATTTGAGGAGTTAAATTCATGTATAAAGAATGAGTGTAATTCTTAGTTCAAAAATTCTGCACAAAATCACAAACTTTAAAAATCGAGGAATCATATCAAACGGATGAATTTTGAACTGAAATTTTTACAGTAGATTAACTACATATTGAATTTCATATCATAATTTTCTCATAATTTTTGGGAGTC
Source organism: Camellia japonica (assembly GCA_030407325.1). NCBI lineage: Eukaryota > Viridiplantae > Streptophyta > Magnoliopsida > Ericales > Theaceae > Camellia > Camellia japonica. The sequence continues at coordinate 54,877,666 of JAPPVO010000019.1, forward strand.
AAAATCTATATTAAATGGTGCGTTCAATTCTGTCCAGAAAACTAATTTAAAACAGTAAATTCGGAAGTGTCGTTCTCTTTGGGTATAAATCCGAAAATTATCAAATTAGCGTCATTAGAACCGGTTATGAGTCTAGTTTCTTAAATTTTTGTCCTTGCATTGATTTCTCATGTGTATTAAGAGAACAATTAATTTCTTTAAAGTGCTGCAAAGAACAACCTGTTTGGATATAATTAGTTGTAAATAATTATTTTGTTAAGAAAATCAAGTGAAACCATTTGGGTTTGAAAGTTAGGATATATTATTTGATATCTGGAGGGTTTTGGAATTTTTCAAACAGCGTGGAATGGGTTTTGTAATTTTTAAAGTTAGCGGATAGATTGGGAAAACTTGTTTAAAACTCTGTTTTATCTTAAAGTTACTTTTAATTAAGTTTCGATCTGAACCCATGTCTTTGGTAATTTTAGACCTTGAAGAACATGAGCTTAGGTAATATTTAAAAGTAACGGTGAGTTGGGTTGAGCCGTGTTAGTGCGCTTTAGTTTGGGGTCACTTAGTTCTTATTTTTTAGTATTTTTAAATTAGTAGTGACGTGTAGTTTCATATTTGGTTCAGGGCACTAGTTGGACTCTTATACTCTATTCGAGGATTACATTGTTCCGTTTTCAGGTGAGTAGTTGCATGCTACATATTTTTATAAATGTTCCCATACCCTGAACTATTGGAAAACTGAATTGTTATTTCAGGACTAAACTGTTTTGATAAATTATTATAGTGTCGATGGAATTAAATTATTTCTAAAACATGTGTAGACCTGGCATACTGTAAACTATTTGTTAGGGTCTCATGTTTGTAATGGTGAACTACCATGTTTTGCGAAACTGAATTGTATTGATTATCGGGACCATCTGTATATTTAGTCTAGGGAAATTATTCCACTGTGTGTGGTGACTCAAGCCACTAGGGAAAAGATCCGGGTTGGGCCGTGATGACTCTAGTGCTTAACGATTGTAAGGAAAAGACCTGGGTTGGGCTAGGTGACCTTCAATCGAATCGTCTTAGTGAAAAGGCCCTGGTTGCCACCCCGAGGATGACTCTTGGTTCGATATTAGATCCAACGGGCTTATTGCCTTGAGAACTGTGTGGCATGTTACTTGTTATTCTTGGTACCCAGAAAATTATTGGTGTTCATGTTGTAATTTGTTTTAAGTGAAAAATGTCATTTATCATGTTCTTGAGAGACATGAGTATTTTAACTGTTGAACTGTGGAACCTTCTTTTTGAAACAGATTATCTTTATCAAAAGTGTATGCCAATCTAGTTTCTGTGATATGTATCTTATTTGGAATTGATCTCTGTTTTCAAAACTGTATTTACTATCCATGTTGCTACTCACTGAGCTATCAGCTGACTTAGTTGTTTATCATTTCCAGGTGTTAGAAGGACTTAGAGTGGACTCGTGGCGTAGTGGGGACTCAATTGCATGGACCTCTAGGACATTCATTTATTTTGTTTTAGATTGTTATGTTAAGTTTGTGCATATTTCTTTTATTTTTATTGAGGTTCATTTAGGATTATTTTGATATGTGGGTTGTTTATATCCCATAAGTTTGGATGGTATTAATTATGGTTGGTTTTTCCGTTTATACTTGTGGCATGTCACTGGATTGAGTTTGGTTATTTATTATTGGACTTTTGTATAGTTGTTCAATATGATTATGGATTAGTGGTTAGGCTTACGTGTGCCTTGGGCTAAGGCCCTGTGGGCCATGGACGGTCATACCCGGGTTTGGAGTGTGACAATGCTAGTATAGGTCAATTCCTCTAAAAAAGCAAAAGACACACTACTAGAAGTCTATAAAGAAAAAATGATCACTAAGTTGGAAGACTCCAATATTTGCTAATCCAAGAGTGTGTACAGAATGAGACATACTGTAGACACCCCATTTTTGACCGTCCTCAAGACTTGGACGTCACCGCTTGAACACTCGGTGATCATCCATGTTTGTGTTCGTCTTGAGTTCCCGGAGGTCTCGGCTACGCGCCTTGCCTCAGGATCTCTCGACTCGACTGTTTAGTGTCTGGTTTTGCACCAAACACTTGTGTTTTGCCTTGGAGGGGCAGGGAATGGCTTGTGGGCCATCCCCACACTCCACCGGCCATGGCTTGAGGCCACCGGCTGTGTTTTGTTGCCACCGGCCAAATGTTTGGCCGCCGGCACTATAGATGGCCGGCCGGCTATCTTTCTTTGGTCAATTGCATTTTTGGCCGGCCAACTACTGTGCATCTGCTTTTGCAGATATTTTTGTGCAGCTGGCATACACTGTCACCCCCTCTATACACGTGTATGGAGGGATTTCCCTCTTGTTAGCTTCCTTTGGAAGCTTTACAAGACACATTGTCTATAAAAGAGAGGCTCTCCTGTCTTGTTAGAGGTTAGACATTTTAGACAACATTTTACCAGAGCTTTGAGTTCTAGGGTTAGGGTTTGCATATATCCTATCTCTATATCTCTCTCTCTTTGTGTATTTTGTGTGTGTTTTGCTTTAGTTTTGCACACAAACACCCACCATCACACCTTTTCTTGGAGCTGAGGCCCTTGAGGGTTGTTTTTGGAGTTTTGGAGCTGGTTTGAGCTTGAAGAACCAGCTGGTCCACCATTGGTGAAGAGGGTCTGCAAGGGTAAGAAACTAGTCCCTTTATTCCCCATTTTTGAATAGCTTATTTGCCCATCTTGCATCTGTTTTTGGGCTTAGTGTATAACATATAAAAGTTCTGATTTTTAGTGCTCTAAATAGTTGGTTAAGGTTGCTTTAAGCTTTGGGGTTGTTTGACCCCTCCTAAGCCTTGAAAGGCTCCATTTTGTGCCATTTTGGTTGAGCTCCGGGACCATTGTGTTTGGGCCTCCTCACCACTGAAATCTTGAGGGATTTCAGAGGTGAAGATGGTGCCTTGAGGTCCTAGGAAGGAGAGGGCCACCCCCTCTCCTTGTTGTCCTTGAAAAGGGCCTTTTTAGCCTCATGTTTGAGCATCTAATTTAAGTGCATGTTGGCCATGTCTTAAGTGGTATTTGGTAGTATTTTGCCATGTATTACCTCTGTTTTGAGTTGGTTTGGACACACCTTGCTTGTTTAGCATACATGTCTTGTAATGCCATATTGTAGCCTTAACATGCATCTAGGTTTTAACCCTTGTTCAAGCATGCTTTTGGCCTAGCTTTGTGAAGTTTTCGTACTTGTTTTGCCATGTTTAAGGTCTGTTTTTGGTTGTTTTGGTCAACCATAACATGTATTGCATAGCTCCTTTGCATTGTTAGCTTGTAGGCTTTAAGTATGTAGAGTGTTGAGCATGCATTGTTTGATTTATTTTAGTGGTTTGGCACCACTTATGGCACCATTTCAGTCCCTATGACATGCTTGTATGTTTGCATTTAATGCCCCTTCAATGTGTTTAAAGGTTGTTGCCTTATGCTCCATGAATGTGCTTCTTTGTATGCTTGCATATTTAGACCATTTAAATGCCATCTAGGTACACCCTTAGCCTTGTTTAGGTTTGCATTGGACCTATTTTAAGTCCCCTTAGCCTTGCGAGGTTTGGTTGACTTAGCCTTGGTTTAAGCCTCCTTGGTTTGCCTTGAATCTTGGACCATAATTGCATGCTATGCTTGTCTTGTTTGCTTGATTTGGCATCATATTTAACATGATTTCAAAGCTTAATGTGCATGCCAATTGTCCATGTTTAGTCTCTTTTAAGTGTGCTTAGAAGTTGCTTATTTGATGCTTAGGTGTTTAGGCCCTAACATGTGCATGCTTGCGTGTGTTTTGCCTCTTATTCCTTAGCTTTTGGCCACTGTTTTGGACCTAGTTTAGGGCTGTCCAATTAGTGTAAGTCCCTCCCTTAGCATGTGTTGCATGCTTACCTTGTGTGTTGTCGTATGCTTGGTCTCATTTGTATGATATTGCATGCCTTGCATGCCTTGCATACTTGTATGTTTAGATTACACCTTGCATACTTGTAGGTTGCATTGCTTCATGCCTTACACGCTTCTTTAGGTTGTGTGCCTAACATGCATTGCTTGCTTGCATTGTCCATTTTGCATACTAGTCGACATGCCTAAGTTGCATTGCATTAGCATGCATACTTGGCCTCTTGAATTGCTTGTGATTGAGGTTAAGCCCCATTGTTTGATTATGTGCATTGCATTCCATATCAAAATGCACACTTGATTCTTTGGGCCATCATGCATGGAAATGCGTGATTGGTGGTCCGAGAATCGAGGCCCATCCTCCTTTGAGTCAATCACATGATAAGAGGTGTGGTTGGTGCATACATAGCTTGAAATGCACTGCCATGCTTTGCTTTGTCCTCTGCTGCTATCAAACAGGATTCTGCAGGAAGATTTGGCCGGCCGGCCATCTTCAGTGCCGACCGGCCATCCATTGTTGGCCGATGGATCATTTTGTGGCCGGTGACCATCATACATGGCCGGTGACTAATCCCTTCAGCCGGTGGTGTTCTACAGCATTCAGAGAAGCAACCTTGGGACTTGTGTAGTTTTCAGAGGAGGATGACAGCCAAAGCAGAGGCATCTTGTGCATGGCAGTGACTTCCGAGCGAACTGAGCACACATGCATTGGACCCTCTTCCCGAGGCTGCTGTTTACTGTTTTCCTTAGCTTAGTTAATTTGTAAATTAATTAAGGGGATTGTAATATTTAATTAGCTTGTAGGTTAATCAAATTGTAATATTTATTCGGACCCTCCGAGTGAGGGCAATTGTGTAATAAGTGTGGGTGCGTGTGTGCATGTCTTCCAACCCCCATTTCCTTCTCCCTTTCACTTACCTGCTTTGATGGTTAGTATTAGGGTATATTTACTTTAGCATACCTTATGCTATGCATGCGTGCATCACTCATCAGTATTGCATGCACCGGGCTCGGCACATCATACTAACTGCATAAAGTATTTCAAATCTAACTTGAATATATGCTATTTGTGCATTTTCACATGTTATTTATAGACTATCGAGCCTACTCTAATGACATTCTGTATGCGTTGCATTAGCATTTAAACATGGACTTGGATCATGCATGATTGCTAACATGTTCTTGTTTTGGCGAGAAGTACTAGGTGAGCTCTTTATGCTTTAGCATACCGCATGCGTGTGAATGTTAACATGACAGCATGCTTACCATGTGACTAGATGCTTATTTGATATAAACTGCCTGAATTCTTGTGGGTGAAGGTTGGATTGTTTGAATTGGAATAATTCATTGAAATCTGTATTTTAGCCTACTTGCGAGTAGCAAATTCCAAAGCGTTTTCCAAACAAACGGATATGCAATGCTTTGTTCCAAATTAGGTGATCTGGTCTATACTTGTTTTGCTGTGCGCATAACATAGTAATTCTAGGCTAATAACCGGAACAAGAACACATAAAGTTTTCAAAATAGGATATCATGGTTAGTAGAGGCCGATCTTCGGATCGGGCGAGAGGGGGTGCTCATAGCTGACCTTCCCCAATCGTACCCAAGTTCCCGAGCCGAGGCAACTTTGGTGATGACGGACACGTGGCCTTTGGCACCGAGTCAGGGTTTCCTAAATTCCCCCAAAAATAAAAATATTTAGGTGGCGACTCTGTATCTGGAAAAGCAGTCCATGTTTGGCACTTCTTTCTAAAATCTATTTTCTCAAAACGATTTGCCGGATTTGGACTCTTTGGTCCAGATTGAGAACCGACAACCAAATCGAGTTCGAACTGTAACCCCATGAGGTCCCTCGCGGGCTTGTTACAGTTTCTGGCGACTCTGCTGGGGAATTTAGAGAGCTTGACTCGAACTCGGGATATCCTGTTTTGATTTCATTTATGTGTCTCTTTGCATTGCATGTGCATTGGTGCGCCTAGGACACCGTGTTGGCCATCTGCTATTCCTGAGCGGTTTGTCGGAGGCTTGTCTTGTCAAGGCATGACCATAAGCCTGACCAGTTGCGGGCTCTGCCAGTATGGGAACACAAACCCCGGTTTTACCGGGGCACCCTTTTGACCATTCGACCTAGTGCATATTCGGAATCCATAGTGACCATTCCAAGGTAGGACATGTTGCTTACCCGATGTTAGGTTGTTTGAAACCGCTGCGTGCGTAGTGAAGCCCTAGCTCCTGACAAAATAGGACAGGGAAACCCTACCCTAACTTAGGGGTGTTTTAGCTCTTTACTTGCTATGTGCTTTTAGAGTGTATCTCTACAGGAACGCACATATCAGTTTGCCAGCTTGAGTATCAGGCCTGAGGGCACCAGTATCAGTATTTGTCAGAATCAGTTATAGCTGTGGATATTTGATTCAGTGTTTTGGGACAGTGATTCTGGGGAACAGTGATCAGTAGTAGAGTACAGTCGTTCGGCTACACTTGTGTTTGATCTGTTTAGGCTGAAATGTTGCTTGGTTTTTCTTTCAGTTCAGAGAATTGATCCAGAATAGTCAGTGTCCCCCCTTGCTGAGGCAAGACAGATATCTGATCCGTCAGTCACCGCTCAGAACAGTGGACCTATGATGACGCATAATTCGGAAGAGATTGTGGTTATGACAGCCGCATTAGATCAAGAAATCACTCTGCAAAGTGAAACCAATGCTGATGTGCCACATCCACCCAGGTCGCCTGCTGCGCACCCGGTTTGGACCCCCCAGTTGTATCAGGCTCGTGAGCCCACCACATTCGAGTTGATGGGGATGATAGGTGACCTCCAGAGGTCCGTGGCGGATCTCGCTTACGGAATGTCAGCTTTGCCACCAGCCACACCATATGCCGGGCATTTTGTACCCCAGGAGCCCCCATTGCTGGGACGGATTGTGATCGAGCTTAGCCAACTGGAGATGGCCTCCAGTTATAACAACGACGTATCAACCCAAACCCTCGATCAGGCTGAGGCCAGAGGTAAAGGCAAAATGAAGGCAGATGCCGATCCCATTGAACAACTGCTGTGGGCAGTCGAGGCTTTGAAAGCCGGGGGGATGAGTAAACAGCAAGTATTCGCAGTCCTGACCAAAACTGTGGATGATGTTTTCCCCGCTCCAACTGAAGGCAGTACCAGCCAATCAGAAAACTGGGATAGGCCCCGTCATGCCAGAACAATTCCTTCTGCTCCCAACCCTGCACCCGGGAAAGATCAGAAAGTCAAGGCAGTGCCCGCCGACCCGTTCGCTAGTGCGTCTAGTAAGAATACTCAGACCTCAAAGTACCTACCCCGAGGGCATAGGGTCTTTCATGCTCTCTATATGCCGTTATCCAAGGCACTTCAAATCCTGGCCGAAAGAGGGCACCTTAAACCCCTGGAGCCTTGGCCTCTCCCGAAGAATCTCCCTCCCACACATGATGCTGCCTTGTACTGCGCGTACCACCAGCAAACCGGTCATGCTATCGATAATTGTTTCTGCCTCCGTCATGAGGTGCAAGATTTGATCGATCCCGCCCACCTCAGCCAAGTCCGTTACTACTCAGCTATTGGATTTTGAGGATACTGATACTGCGAGTATGTAATCAGGGAATGAACCACCTGCGGGCGGCGCTTGGTGTATTTTTGGATGTGGCGTCTGGCACGCATTTTTGAGCATCTGCGATTGCTAGTTTTGTAAATTCTGGCTTGGGTGTCGAGTCAGTCTTTTCTTTTGTTTTGAGTCTGTCTCATTGTCGTGAGTCAGTCCTTTTGCTTAAGGGTCTGTCTTGTTGTAGCGAGTCAGTCCCCTTTGTATAGAATACCAGGTGACTCTGGGGTTGTTGCCTCGAACACCGTTTTGTTTTGTAATTACCCTTTTGCTTTCTTTTTGAGTCTGTCTCTGCCGTGGAGCCAGTTACAATCAGGGAATTTGAATGAAACAGCTGCGGCTATCATGTTTCCGTGCTTATTACTATTTTGGGCTGGTTGTGCCAGAGGATTTGAATGGGACAACAGTATATTCCACCTGCTCTCTTGTGCCCAGAAAATCATTATAATGACCTAAGTTTTTCCAAAACCTTTTTGAGCACTGTGGTGATAAAAACGAAGAGGAAGGATTTCCTCGGGTTTTACAAAACTTTGATCAATTTGAGAGAAAGATAGGTGTGCTAAGCCTTTTAATGAATGAAATCATGCTTGTTAGCGTGAGTACTGAGAAGGACCCTGGTTTGATCCAGATTGGTTCCACACTATCTTCAGCACGAGCGATGTGTCGCTTTCGTAAAAACTTTCAAAAAAACAATGATTTGCGCAGTCCTGTGAATACCTGTGTGGAATCGCTCTCGAGATTGTGCAGCCTAGGATCGCTCTCAGCCTCAAGATTCAATCCATCTGTTTTCAAGCCTAGACCATAATCCGGACTGTTCAACGATCAACCGCCATGTGAGGCCCATGTGGCCAGGTTTGAAGCAGCCCTCGAACAAGAGGCACCAAAATCAGATCAAGAAGGTCAGATCTCATCGCAAGAAGCTCGTGAAGCAACCGTGATGAATCCTTCTGCAGATCAATACAACAACTATCCTCCTGGATACAGGGAGACTTCAATCTCAAAACCATTTGGCATGGACTTGTTACACTTTTACCCTTTGAGAGGCTCGCTGGGCCAAAAACCCACAAGGGCGACCTAGGCAAAAGTTAGAGCAAGGAAATATATAAAAAAAAGTGAAAAGAAAAAGATACAAAAAAAAAAATGCAAAAAAATACAAAAGCAAAAAAATATATGCAAAAAAAGAAAAGAAAAAGAAAAGTAAAAGAAGCTCGCAAGGTCGAAAACCCGCATCGGGCACCTTGGCAAAAGTTAGAGCCTAAAAAGTGAAGGTTAAAATACCCGAGTGTACCTTAACCGGAACTACGTAAGGCTTGATTCCCATGTTTGGGATATGTAGGCAACTTCATTCCTGAAGTCCAGCCCCCAACGCTTTCATAGCATCTCAGTCCATGCAATGGTTTTGATCACCTTTGCGTCCTCTGAATCCGATAGTTCGGTTGTGACAACCGGAACTACGCAGTAAACTTCATCGTGAAGTCCAGCCACCAACGCTTTCACAGTGACTGTGTCCATATATTGGTCTTGACCATCATCGTGTTCTCTGTGTCCGATCGCAATCACCACTGATGAAGACTGATTTTCAGCATGCTGCGGCATCATCCAAACAAGGGGCAACTTTCCGTTGCCATGAGTTGCCACGGGTCGCCGTTCAAACCAGGGGCAACTTTCTGTTGCCATCCACCCCTTCCAAGCCAGGGGCAATTTTTCATTGCCTCCGATCTGAGGTTGCGCATCTCGAGGGTAAGTTCCGTGCTCGTTTAGCACCGGCCGTTTGCAAAAATAGTTTTTGAAAATTTTTACTGAGGTTGACTATTTTCTCGAAAACTATTTCATTTTCCAAAATCGGACCACCCTCTTGGACCCAAAAAAAGGAAAATTTTCAGTGCTTACAGTCTGACTTGCATGATTTTCAAATCAAAAATCGAACAAGTATGTTAATCCGACTCTCATTTTGGTCAAAACTGTTTTAGTAGAAAACTAAAAAAATGGTCAAGATGATGAACTAGGGGCACAGTCGAGTCAGGTGTTCTGTCTTTCCCCCGTCATCAACATACTTGCCAGAAGGGCACCCTATTTGCCGGAAGAAGGCACAGCTAAAGCTGTCTGTAAGAGGCTGAAAGCTCTCAATATCCTCCAAACAACGAGGTATTAAGCCAAGTGCGAAGCACAAATTGGGATAGATCAAGATACACCATTTCCTGTCTGGAACACCGACTGAACGTTGCCGGAGGAAATAGCCGCGAGCCAATAGTATTGGGCGTGAACCCGCAACTTCCTATTCACCTGTCAATCACCCTGGGGAGGGATGAAAAATGAGAGAATAAAGAATAGAGAGGTGTAAGTTGAGGGAAAAGTGATAAAAGGGTTTTGAGAGAAAAACCGAGCTTGAGGGCCGAGTGATGTGAGAATCACAAATCAGAAAGGGTGGGAAACATACCCGGAGGAACTGGCTCTTCGAGATTTGAGGTCTCTCGTTTTATAAACATGTCCGTGTGTCGTGTCTTTTATTTTGTTCACCTCAACTTTTGTTTTGAGTCTTTTCCGAGTGTGTCTCGTTGTGATTAGGTCGTGTGCCTTTTGTTTGAGTCTTTTTCTGCTGTGTTCAATTGTAGGCTCGATACCCCGGTTGAAAAACCCTTTTTCAATTTCAAAAATCGTTTATGCTCAGAGTGCTGTGCCATTCTCTACATTTAGGCGAACCAAAAGAAGAAAGGGAAAATTTGGGTATCTGAGTGTGTTTCAGTCTCAGCCGATTTCACCTTTGTATTCCGTCTTGTTAGATTGGGCTGTTTGTTCAGAATTTGCCGTGTACAGAATGAACCGAATGCCGTGTTATGGGTTGCGTGCAGATTAGTCCCCAGTAGAGTAAGGACCGTGTGTTCAGAATCAGGCAGTGGGTTGCTTGGGTTGTTTTGCTGTTGACTGGTTAGTTATCTGATTATTACAGTGCAAGCATTCAATTTTCAGGCAACAAATCAATTTCATTTACATTGAGGTGTAATATGGTGTGATGCAATGCAATGTATGAAATATAAAGAAGTAAACACTTTTTCAGATAAAAGTTTGTTTCATTTCATCATCTTTTCAAGTACATAAGTTTTGGAAACAAAAGTCTGCCTACGGCAGTACAAAGTATCCTAGCTACCAACAAAAAGCAAAAAGTACAAAAGAGAAGAAAAACAGCAAAATCTGTATCAAATATCAAATGGCTCCGGGGCTACCAGTCTGTCCTAGTCCTCTTCCTGGACAAAGGTCCAGGAGCATCATCAGCACTGTCATCTGAGCCCGAGTCCGAGCCGTCTTCGGTCTCCTCCTCCGATGACTCTGCCTCCGCCTCTGCCTCCGCCTCGGACGACTCCTCGTCATCATCGTCTGGAACTGGCGCCCGAGAGCTACTCCCGACGTGAGTGCGCCCCGCCTTGGTGCGGGGGAATACTCTGCCCTCTCCATCTCCTCCGGCAGGAACAGAAAGCCTGGCTGGAACACCTCCTACGGTGGGAATCTGGAAGGGAGGCTGAAAAGTACAAAAGGCAAATGCATCAGTATACTGTGAGCAGTTTATCAGTGCAGGATGCAGTGTATGAGTACAGTGTGTGAATACTGTGAGCAGTTTATCAGTGTAGAATGCAGTGTATGAGTACAGTGTGTGAATACTGTGAGCAGTTTATCAATGCAGAATGCAGTGTATGAGTACAGTGTATCAAATGCCGTGAGCAGTTTATCAGAAGTTGTGTTGTGCATCGGATTATGTGAAGCAGTTTATGTATGGTTTGAGACTGTGGTCAGAAGAACATACCGGGATGCTGTAACGGGCCAGGAGGTCGAAGGTCCGCTGTAGCATCCCCATCATGGAGGCATTCAGCTCCAGGGACTGTCGGGTGTACTCGGAAGAAGCCTGCAAAAGTATCAGATGCATCAGTATTCTGCAGAATATCAAATAAACTAAAATGAAATGAAATGACTATGCAAGATGCAATGTGAAGTAGTACATACCGGAGGCAAGTCGGGGAAACCGACCAACTCGTGATCAGCCGGAGGAGGGGCGAAGGGAATCTGGTAGGTCGCCCCACCCTGTCCTCTGTATGTCAGTGAGGTGGGCAGTGCAGGCCAGCCAGCCCCCCGCCCTCTCTGAGCTCCACCCCTGCCGCGGACCCGAGCTCTCCGCGATGCTCCTGCTCCAGCCCCCGCTCCCGCCCTAGCTGCTGGTGCCACAGGCCTCTCTCCCTTAACCCGACGGCCACCGCTCAGAGGCCGCATGATATACGTCTGCACGTACTCTCTGTAGTCGCCAATGTCTCTGAAGCGGATCGCGTCCCAGCCAATAGTGTAATCGGCCATCTGGTCGGCAGTGAATCTTTCGGTCTCCCTCATATCCTCCGGAGGGTGAACCGGGACTATTTGCTCTGGTAACCCTAGGGTCTGGCGTAGGAAATGCTTTCCTAGGTACCAAGCCCGACAGACCGGGCCCTCCACCAGAATCCGGAAATGCGAGGTCTCCTCAGCACCGGCAAATCAATCCCGCATCGTCGCTGGCAACGGAGCCCAAGGCTGCCAGGTGATCTGAAAATGAAATACAGTTTGTTATCTACTGTTATTGGAAACATACATTGAAAAGCGAAGCTTAAATAAACTGCAAAGTCGAACGTACCTCCGCGGGGGTGATGGTGTCAAAATAGCGGCGGAAGAAGATGAACGTCTCCCGGGGCCTCTGCACGCACCTCCCGTCGAAGCGGCGCGAGAACGGGACGACGAGAGGAGTCTCCGCGTCTGGCACTGGGGCTAGTCTGGGAAAGTAAGCGTAGACCCACAACTGCAAAGTAAATACCAGTATGCTTATCAGATAAAGCAGAATGCGGAATAAAGCAGAAATAAAAGAGCCGTGTATTGTGCAGAGTGTACAGTGTGAGCAGTGTACAGTCAGTGAAAATCAGACTACAGCATGTGCAGTGTACAGAATACAGTACAGAATACAGTAGTAGAAAGCAGAAATGTAAGGCAGAAAAAGAAATGTACCTCCCAAGCGCGCCAGTAGCCCCCGAGCAACTGTCCGCTGCCACGGGAAGCCGAGCTCATATATCGGTAGAGTGTGGCCAGAGCGGCGCCACCCCAATCGTAGTGCAGGATCTGTGTGACATCCACTAAGGCGCTGAGCAGACAGAGAGGCACGGTATTCGCCCGGTCAGCGAAAATAGTCGTCCCCAGCAGGAACATCAGAGAGCCGCGGACGTACCGCTCCACCGCCTCCTGGGTCATCGGAGCCTCCTCGATCAAAGCTGGCTGGACCCTGAACTGGACCTCGAACCAGGAATAACGAACGAAGCCTGGACGGGCGAGAGGTGGCACCTCGCCAAGCAGATATATCTGAGCAGCTGTCCACTCGTCCATATCAGTGTCGAAGGGGATCGGATCACCCCCTACCCCGATGCTTGTGAGCATCGAGAAATGATAGGGAGTCATCGTCATGTCTCCCGTCGTAGAAAGATGGAACGAGTCGGTGGTGTCCCACCACCTCTCCGCTAGAGCAGCGAGGAGAGGCCTGCTCGTGGTAAGTCTGGACAGTCCTTTGCAGAATGTGCCAAAACCGACCTGATCCACGATGTGGCGGACCGCGTCAGGTAGCTCAGCGTACCAGTCTCGGGCGGCGATGTTCCCATACCCCAGGACGGTATGGGAATCTCCCTATTTTCAAACAAACAATTGTGAAGCGATGCTAAATATACTAGTTTTGAAAGGCATTCAGAATTGAGATAAATACAGCATGTGTGCATGTTTTCAGATTTAAACAGATATCGGGTGCCAGTGTGCGTACAGTGAACTACAACGTGTGATGTGTCAGCATGTTTGCGTGGTTCAGTACAAATACAACATGTGTGCATATTTTCAGATTCAAACAGATATCGGGTGCCAGTGTGTATACAGTGAACTACAATGTGTGATGTGTCAGCGTGTTTGAGTGGTTCAGTGCAAATATAGCATGTGTGCATTGTTTTCAGATCCAAACAAATATCGGGTGCCAGTGTGTATGCAGTGAAATACAGTGTGTGCCGTGTGTTTGAGTGGTTCAGGGCCAGTGCAGTGTGTGTGCACGTGTCGGTTTCGAAAAGATATTAGTTGCAAGTGTGTTTGCGATCAACTATAGTGTACAGTGCACCAGTGTATCTGAGCTAAGCAGTTAAAGAATATAATCAGCTATGGTAGTTTTATATTCTACATTGCGAAAAATAAAACAGAGGGAAGAATGTTACCTCGGAAGCGCCGAAGGACAGGTGAGATGTAGGCTCACGCAGGAGAAGCTCTGGAGGCATCGCCCTATCAAAACTCCGAAACTGACGAAGCCCGTCAGGAGTCAAGACGTGGATCGCCGGCCGGTAGGTCGCCGGGTCGAATGGACGGACGCTCAGGGGGAGAAGCTCGACCCCGGGATCCATCTTATGCTCCGGGGGAGTCCCGCCCTGAGGGATGTCGTCCGCCATGTCAAGAGTAATGAGAAAATAGCCGGAAAAAGGAAAACAAAGCTAGAATGTGAAGGGTCAACCGAAAAGTCAACCCCGAGAGGGTGGAAAATGGCCAGAAAAGCCGGGGAGTGGAAAATGTACGGAAATCGAGGAAAACTTGGGGGAAACAAACCCTAAGAAGCGGAAATAGCAAAAGGAACACCGAAATGGAGAAATATTCGGTTTAAAGTGTTCGAAACGCGAAGAGCTTCGCGAATCCAACGATGGAACGGGCGTAAAACGCAAGAAAACGGAGAAAGGAAGAGGGGAAAATGCTCTAGAGAGAGAGAGAGTGAGATTTCGGCTAAGGGAAGTGAAGGAAATAGGGTTTGAAACCCTATTTTAAAAGACCCAAGGTGAAAAGTCAAAACTGCCCTGAATCAGGCATTTTTGGCCGGTCGGCTACATTTTTGGCCGGCCGGCCAAATATTTGGCCGGTGATGTTTTTTGGTGGCCGGTGGATGGCCGGTGGCATCCCCATGTGGCCGGTGAGCCTCCTACAACCTTGTTTGGGTCAGATCTGTAGTTTGGGGCCTTCATTGCTCAAGATAGTACAAGAAATGGCATTTCCGAAGCTCAACCGGCCTCCGTTTTGACCTCGGACTGTGCCTTCTACGCGTGGCACTCGAATTCGTACAAGGTATATCCTTTCCGTATCCTTTTGACTTTTACAAAACTCGAAAGTTGCCCCATGTGCACTTGGAATGCATTTCAATCGCGCTATCTTGCGCACCTCGATCGCACTATCTTGTGCATCGCATCGTCGCACTGTTTTGTGCATCACATTTCAATCGCGCTGTTTAGTGCATCGCACTATCTTGTGCGCTCGCGTTGTTTAACGCATCGCGCTGTTTTGCGCATCTCATTGCATTTGGCATGCATTCAATCGTGCTGTCTTGCGCACCTCAATCGCACTGTCTTGTGCACTTGCGTTGTCCAACGCATCGCGCTGTCTTGCGCATTTCATTGCATTCGGCATGCATTCAATTGCGCTGTTTTGCGCATCTTATTGCATTTGGCATGCATTCAATTGCGCTGTTTAGTGCATCGCACTATCTTGTGCGCTCGCGTTGTTTAACGCATCGCGCTGTTTTGTGCATCTCATTGCATTTGGCATGCATTCAATCGCGCTGTCTTGCGCACCTCAATCGCACTGTCTTGTGCACTTGCGTTGTCCAACGCATCGCGCTGTCTTGCGCATCTCATTGCATTTGGCATGCATTCAATCGCGTTGTTAAACGCATCGCGCTATTTTACGCATCACACCGTCCCCAACGGTTGGTTTGGCGAGACCTTAAATACGCTCGGTCGGGCGAGACCTTAAACACGCACGGTCTAGGAGACCTTAAATCCTTGGAAGGTGCAAGACCTTCGGTGCATTGATGTGCACAGTTCATTCACATTACCATGCATTGTAAATATCATGCATATTGCATATGTCATGCATCGTTGTAAATAAACGCATATGTCATGCATCATCGTAAATACTACATATGTCATGCATCCCATTTTAATATATATTGCATATGTCATGCATCATTGTAATAAGTAATGCATATGTCATGCATCATTGTAATATATATTGCATATGTCATGCATCATTGTAAATATACTGCATATGTCATGCATCATTTTAAATACTGCATATGTCATGCATTTCAAAAAACAAAACAAAAAAAACACACATGCATATGTCATGCATTTCATTGTAATATAGTGCATATGTCATGCATTTCCGCTGTAAATATCCATTCCATTGCATATTGTAAATATTGCATTGTAGCTTGCATGCATTCATTGCATCACCTCCATCCATGGCTTGCACCTTTCCATGTTGAGCCTGCTTTGGTATGTGCTCATACTTTTCACGTCGAAGCACAGTTCTACATATGTACGCGCCTATTCCTTGATGAACTTGGTTTGAGGGTGGCGGCACCTTTTCTGTGTTAGACATGGCTTGTATGTGTACAAGCCCTTCTTAGGCAAGATTTGGTTTGGCTTGCGTGCCTTATCCATCGTAAATATCCATTCCATTGCATATTGTAAATATCGCATTGTAGCTTGCATGCATTCATTGCATCACTTCCGTCTATGGCTTGCACCTTTCCTTGTTGAGCTTGGTTTAGTATGTGCTCATACTTTTCACGTTAAAGCACAGTTCTGCATGTGTACGCGCCTATTCCTTGATGAACTTGGTTTGAGGGTGGCGGCACCTTTTCTGTGTTAGACATGGCTTGTATGTGTACATGCCCTTCCTAGGCAAGATTTGGTTTGGCTGCATGCCATATCCACTGTATATATTACATTGTAGTGTAATTTTTGCATCCAACATTAGGATCATTGTTCTTTCGTTAGCGGGTTGTTTCCCCACTTATGTCATTCCACCCAATACTTGTTCTTGCGTCCGTCTACATCACTCATAGTTCTGCATGTGTACGCGCTTTGAGGGTTGCGACACTGTAGACGTCCCCGAACGCCCCGGGAGGGTTAAGTCCCGTTCTGTTCATATTGGGGTCATTACAGTTCAAGGACTCAAATGTCACGGTTCTTAATCTTGAACCAAAGAGTCCAAATCCGGCAAATCATTTTGAAAACATATTTTTTGAAAGAAGTGCCAAACATGGACTGCTTCGCCAGATACAGAGTCGCCACTTAAATGTTTTTTAAAATGGGAAATTTAGGAAACCCTGACTCGGTGCCAAAGGCCACGTGTCCGTCATCACCAAAGTTGCCTCGGCTCGGGAACTTGGGTACAATTGGGGAAGGTCACTTCGTGAGCACCCCCGCTCGCCCGGTCAAAGACCGGCCTCTACTAACCATGATATCTGATTTTGAAAACATTGTGAGTTCTTATTCCGGTTATTAGCCTAGGTTACTATGTGATGCTCGCAGCAAACAAGTATAGACTGGGCCGTCTGAATTGGAACAAGACATTTCATGTTTGTTTGTTTGAAAATGGTTTGATGGTGCTACCCGCAGGTAGGCTAAGACGCGGATTTGCCACCCTCAGGTGGGCTTAGGAAAACATGATTTTGCCACTATCTAGTGGGCTTAAAACAAACATTCAATGATTTGTTCCACTCCAAGTAACCCAACCTCCACCCACAGGCATTCAAGGCAGTTATATCACATAAGCACGTAGCCTCATGGTAAGCATGCTATCATGGCAACACTCACACGCATGCAAGGATGCTAAAACATAAAACTCACCGAGTACTCCAAGCCAAAAACAGAAATTGATTAGAAATCATGCATGATCCTAATTTATACAGAAATGCCTAATGCAACACATGCAATAATGCAACTATAGCAGGCTCGGCTATTCTAAAAATGATATATGGGATGCTACAGCTAACACGTATTCAATTTGGAATTGAAATACAAATGCAGTTTGTATGATGCGCCGAGCCCGGTGCGTGCAAAACAGATGAATGATGCAAACATGCTGTCATATTGTAAGCTAATTGAAATATGCCCTATATCTAACCATCATAAACGGATAAATAAAAGGGAGAAAGAAATGGGGGTTGGAAGACATACATCACACTCACCCACACTTATTACAGTTATGCCCTCGCGCAGAGGATCCGAATAAATAATACAGTCCGAAATGAAAGAATAATACAGTCCGAAATAAACAGTCCGAATATTATACAAATTCCTAATTAATTAACAAATTAACTAAGAAAGCTTTAAATTGGCATGCAGGCCAGGGGCTGCCTCGCTTCTGATGAATGATATATGCTGGATTGCCTTTGCGCAGAAATCCACTGGGATGCCCAATTTAGCCTCTGTTTGCAATGTTTCTCGAAATGCGCGCCAGACTCCGAAAAGTTGCTGATTCCTTATTTTGCTGCAACAGAGAGCAGGAAAAGGGCATAGCAATGTATTTCACAGATATATGCATGCCTCGATTCTCGTGCCACCAATCACGCATATCGATGCATGATGGCCGAGGAATCGGATTGCATAACTCAATATAGGGTGCAATGCAGATGAATGCTACAACAAAACCTAACTCCATCATGGGTAATCCGGAGCGTCGGTGACTGGGAATTGAGACTCGTTCCGTGGAATGTGCCTCGTTCCCCGTGCCCAGGCTAACTCCTATCCCGAACACGATGCAACATGCATGATATGCAGGAATGCAACTAATATGCAATCCTAGCATGCGCGATGCTATGGAAATGAGATGCCTCGAAATGCGTGCTCACGGGTACACAAACCGAGGCAATGATTTCAAGGCATGAAATGGCATACGCAATGCAAATGGACTTACACTAACATGAGTGAGCCTCAGCCACACTCACATAAGAGGCTGTCGGATAAAAAAAGAAGTGCCTCGAAATGCGTGCCCACGGGCGCGCAAACCGAGGCGATGCGTACGGAATGCAAAATGACATGGAAATGATATGTAACGAGGCTAAAATGAGATGCCTCGAAGTGCACCGAGAAAATGGCATACGGAATGCAATGATGCGAAAATGGCATACAGAATGCAGAATGGACTTATACCAACATGAGAGGACCTCAGCCACTCTCATACGGGAGGCTGTCGGATAAAAAAGAAGTGCCTCGAAATGCGTGCACACGGGCGCGCAAACCGAGGCAATGGATTAAAGCATGAAATGACATACGAAATGCGAAATGGACTTATACTAACATGAGTGAGCCTCAGCCACACTCACATGAGAGGCCGTAGACGAAAATGGGGTGCCTCGAAATGCGCGCACACGGGCGCGCAAACTGAGGTAATGCGTTTAAGCATAAAATGACATGGAAAATGATATGCAAACATGCAAATGGAATTTCAGCACTTACAAATGATGCAAAACAGTCCCGAAAAGTGGGGAAATGATACCAAAGGCGCGGAATGGTTCCGAAATGCGATAGTAAGCACCCGGAATGGCCTATAGCCATACTAAACATGCATAATTGGTACATGACATGCAAAACAGTAGCAAGGCAGCCCCCAAAACAAGCATTTTCAGTCACAAAAAGGGATAAATAGCAAGCATGGATAGGGCAACAATAGCATGCAAAAATACGAGCCAAGAGAGGGGTATTGAAGCAAGTGATATATGCAATGCTCAAATGGAAAAGTACCCTTCTACAACACTTATGAGGGGGTAAAAATAAGCACATTTTCAGTAGATGACGTCCCCCAAATCAGTAAGAAACCATGGTAAAAATGCTATGCAAGAATGAGGATATATGAGGCTGTAACACGAGGTACCCCAAACATCCATCAAATCAGCAAAGACCCTCAATGGAATATGTCAATAAGAGAAAAATATGAATATTTCTAGTTCTGATGATGGCCGAAAACAGAATCCAGATGAGCTCAAAAAGGCATGCAAAATGGGGTCAAAGGGAGATATAAAGGCAGGTATAACATGGAGACCCCAAAAAAAGTTGATCCCTTCTACAATGTTGTACAGGGACACAAAATAAGCTCATTCACAGTTCATGGAATGTTCCAAAACAGACTTCATGTAGGTCAAATAAATCATGCAAGTTTACGGTAATTTGAAGGAATTATGAAGTAAGTGCATGATAGAAAGGCCAAACAGGGTTGAGCCCTTCTTCAATGTTGAAGAGAGGCTCAAAATAGGCCCACTCACAGTTTATGTCATGCTCGAAATCAGATCACTCATAGGCCTAATATTTCATGCTAGAAACAAGGGTAAAACATGGATTCAAAGCAACTTGTACATGGAGCAAGAAAACAAGATTGAGCCCTTCTTCAATGTTGAATAGGGGCTCAAAATAAGCACAATATCAGTTCATGAGATGCTCCAATTCAGATCACACATAGGCCAAATATTCAATGCAAAATATTGACATAGAAGATGCTATTGAAGCAAGTGTGCCATAGAGGGCTCAAACAGGGTTGAGCCCTTAATCAAAGATCAAAATGAGCTCAAAAGGGGACCACTTTCAGTAGGGGTCGAAGCTCAACACAATATGGAAATAGGGTTAAGAAAGGAAGCAAGAAAATGGTACAAAAGGGGGATTTGAGATTTACCCTTGAAGACAAGACTTTTGCTACCTCTTTGCTTGATGAAAGTTGCTTCTAAACCCTCCAAGAACTCCTCCTTGCTGCTGGAAATGAAGTGGTGTTGGTGGTGCTAGGAGATGATTGAGAAATGGCACTAAACTTTTAAGATTTTAGAGAAATGGAGATGGATTAGTGTATGTATGCTTGAGGATTATTTTTCTAACCCTAGACACAAGTTTTTGGCTGCCTTATATGGACAAAAGGAGGGGTGTAAAGGTGGAGGGAAATGCACCCAAGCATTCCCCTCCAAAATATCCCCCGGATACAGATCTTTTCTGGGGGAAAAAGGTGCATAGCTGGAGTGCACACAACCCAAGGAAGTTGGCCGGCTAGCCCCCTTTATTGGAGGTGGCCGGCCGGCCAGGGGCAAAATGGTCAACTGAGAATTACTGGCCGGCCACCAGATGGTGGTGTCCTCCCAGGTTTCCTCAACACAACCCTGTGGTTCAAATCTTGCAACTCTGAAACAGGAGAGAGAATAGGCCAACTCAAAGAGGGGTTCAAAAGGTTCAAAGTGAGTTACTGGCCGGCCATGTGTTTTTAGTGTCCTCCCATGTGTGTACATCACAAATATGTGGTTTTGGCTCGAAGAAAATGGCCCTAGGGTGTTCAACATTAGCCCGGAAGTGAGAAAAACGGGGCGTTGGGGGGGCGCCGGAAGGGCATAACAGGTTGCTCAGACAATTGCTGGCCTCCCACCCTCCAGTGATCTTCCTGATGATAAAACAGGGGTACCTGCCAAAAATGAACGAAAATCGATGCGAAATGAATGCTCGGGGGACAAACCGCGAGGTTCGGGGCCCGAAAACCGGCTGTAAGCACCGAAAGTGGCATTCAGCCACGAAGTGGGTATCTAAGACCCCAGTGTCCCTCGTTATGATAAAACAGAGGTACCTGCCAAGAATGAACAAAAATCGATGCGAAATGAATGCTCGGGGGCCAAACCGCGAGGTTCGGGGCCCGAAAACCGGCTATAAGCACCGAAAGTGGCATTCAGCCACGAAGTGGGTATCTAAGACCCCAGTGTCCCTCGTTATGATAAAACAGAGGTACCTGCCAAGAACCGGAGGAATCGGAGATGGTTGGGTGGTTCCGAACCGAGGCACACGGCCTGACGGCTCCGAAAACCGGGAACCGGGCTCCGAAATGGGCAAAATGGCCTACGGCCACGAAATGTAGCCCACGGCCACTGAGAGACGGTCTACGGGACCTCTCCCTCCCCTCAGGAAAGAAAACAGAGAAAACGAGTCTGGTTCGCAAACCGAGGCAAGGCACAGAAGAGGGTTCGGAAGTCCGGAGGCAGGGCGCACGGCCCGCAACTCTGAGACTTCTGAACGAGCACAATATGCAACATCACCGAGCGCTCAATCGGTGACGTCTGAGTCTTAAGGTCGGTCAAAAATGGGGTGTCTACAGACACCTTTTCTATGGTAGACGGACTTGTTACTTCCATCAATCTATTTGACATTTGTGTGGTTTTGAACCGCTCATGATTGGATCATGATTCAATTGCATTGCATATTGTTTGCATTGTTTCAATTGCATTGCATTTTCATTTGCATTATTATACATAGTTTTGTATATATTGCATATCATTTTGCATTTTCATTTTGCATTGTCATGCATGTTGCTAACAATATTATACCTGTTAAGTTTGCTTTCTTTTCAGGCACGATATTGTATGTACGGTTCATTTGAGGCTGGTGCAACCAGACGAACCGCACATGTATTGTATCCTCCGCGTGAGACGTATTGAGAATTGCATAATTCTCTTACATCCTTTCTGCATTGTAGTGTAGTTTGGTGTATGCTAGCTTAAAACTGTTGCACTGTATGTGCTTCGTTACAGCTTTCTTTGCATGATCATAAGTTATGCCCGGCTTTGTGCATTGTCATGCATTTTGCCCCTGCCTTCGGGCGCATATCTTGTTCGTCTTGCATGTTTGTCTAAGTCTTCGGCCTTGTCAAAAATGGGTCGTCTCTGGGCTTTGACATTCACTCCTGTCATTGTTATGACTTTCAAGTTCTGTCAAAGAGGGGCAACTGTAGACACCCCATTTTTGACCGTCCTCAAGACTTGGACGTCACCGCTTGAACACTCGGTGATCATCCATGTTTGTGTTCATCTTGAGTTCTCGGAGGTCTCGGCTACGCGCCTTGCCTCAGGATCTCTCGACTCGACTGTTTAGTGTCTGGTTTTGCACCAAACACTTGTGTTTTGCCTTGGAGGGGCAGGGAATGGCTTGTGGGCCATCCCCACACTCCACCGGCCATGGCTTGAGGCCACCGGCTGTGTTTTGTTGCCACCGGCCAAATGTTTGGCCGGCCGGCACTATAGATGGCCGGCCGGCTATCTTTCTTTGGTCAATTGCATTTTTGGCCGGCCGACTACTGTGCATCTGCTTTTGCAGATATTTTTGTGCAGCTGGCATACACTGTCACCCCTCTATACACGTGTATGGAGGGATTTCCCTCTTGTTAGCTTCCTTTGGAAGCTTTACAAGACACATTGTCTATAAAAGAGAGGCTCTCCTGTCTTGTTAGAGGTTAGACATTTTAGACAACATTTTACCAGAGCTTTGAGTTCTAGGGTTAGGGTTTGCATATATCCTATCTCTATATCTCTCTCTCTTTGTGTATTTTGTGTGTGTTTTGCTTTAGTTTTGCACACAAACACCCACCATCACACCTTTTCTTGGAGCTGAGGCCCTTGAGGGTTGTTTTTGGAGTTTTGGAGCTGGTTTGAGCTTGAAGAACCAGCTGGTCCACCATTGGTGAAGAGGGTCTGCAAGGGTAAGAAACTAGTCCCTTTATTCCCCATTTTTGCATAGCTTATTTTCCCATCTTGCATCTATTTTTGGGCTTAGTGTATAACATATAAAAGTTCTAATTTTTAGTGCTCTAAATAGTTGGTTAAGGTTGCTTTAAGCTTTGGGGTTGTTTGACCCCTCCTAAGCCTTGAAAGGCTCCATTTTGTGCCATTTTGGTTGAGCTCCGGGACCATTGTGTTTGGGCCTCCTCACCACTGAAATCTTGAGGGATTTCAGAGGTGAGGATGGTGCCTTGAGGCCCTAGGAAGTAGAGGGCCACCCCCTCTCCTTGTTGTCCTTGAAAATGGCCTTTTTAGCCTCATGTTTGAGCATCTAATTTAAGTGCATGTTGGCCATGTCTTAAGTGGTATTTGGTAGTATTTTTCCATGTATTACCTCTGTTTTGAGTTGGTTTGGACACACCTTGCTTGTTTAGCATACATGTCTTGTAATGCCATATTGTAGCCTTAACATGCATCTAGGTTTTAACCCTTGTTCAAGCATGCTTTTGGCCTAGCTTTGTGAAGCTTTTGTACTTGTTTTGCCATGTTTAAGGTCTGTTTTTGGTTGATTTGGTCAACCATAACATGTATTGCATAGCTCCTTTGCATTGTTAGCTTGTAGGCTTTAAGTATGTGAAGTGTTGAGCAAGCATTGTTTGATTTATTTTAGTGGTTTGGCACCACTTATGGCACCATTTCAGTCCCTATGACATGCTTGTATGTTTGCATTTAATGCCCCTTCAATGTGTTTAAAGGTTGTTGCCTTATGCTCCATGAATGTGCTTCTTTGTATGCTTGCATATTTAGACCATTTAGATGCCATCTAGGTACACCCTTAGCCTTGTTTAGGTCTGCATTGGACCTATTTTAAGTCCCCTTAGCCTTGCGAGGTTTGGTTGACTTAGCCTTGGTTTAAGCCTCCTTGTTTGCCTTGAATCTTGGACCATAATTGCATGCTATGCTTGTCTTGTTTGCTTGATTTGGCATCATATTTAACATGATTTCAGAGCTTAATGTGCATGCCAATTGTCCATGTTTAGTCTCTTTTAAGTGTGCTTAGAAGTTGCTTATTTGATGCTTAGGTGTTTAGGCCCTAACATGTGCATGCTTGCGTGTGTTTTGCCTCTTATTCCTTAGCTTTTGGCCACTGTTTTGGACCTAGTTTAGGGCTGTCCAATTAGTGTAAGTCCCTCCCTTAGCATGTGTTGCATGCTTACCTTGTGTGTTGTCGCATGCTTGGTCTCATTTGTATGATATTGCATGCCTTGCATACTTGTAGGTTGCATTGCTTCATGCCTTACACGCTTCTTTAGGTTGTGCGCCTAACATGCATTGCTTGCTTGCATTGTCCATTTTGCATACTAGTCGACATGCCTAAGTTGCATTGCATTAGCATGCATACTTGGCCTCTTGAATTGCTTGTGATAGAGGTTAAGCCCCATTGTTTGATTATGTGCATTGCATTCCATATCAAAATGCACACTTGATTCTTTGGGCCATCATGCATGGAAATGCGTGATTGGTGGTCCGAGAATCGAGGCCCATCCTCCTTTGAGTCAATCACATGATAAGAGGTGTGGTTGGTGCATACATAGCTTGAAATGCACTGCCATGCTTTGCTTTGTCCTCTGCTGCTGTCAAACAGGATTCTGCAGGAAGATTTGGCCGGCCGGCCATCTTCAGTGCCGACCGGCCATCCATTGTTGGCCGATGGATCATTTTGTGGCCGGTGACCATCATACATGGCCGGTGACCAATCCCTTCAGCCGGTGGTGTTCTACAGCATTCAGAGAAGCAACCCTGGGACTTGTGCAGTTTTTAGAGGAGGATGACAGCCAAAGCAGAGGCATCTTGTGCATGGCAGTGACTTCCGAGCGAACCGAGCACACATGCATTGGACCCTCTTCCCGAGGCTGCTATTTACTGTTTTCCTTAGCTTAGTTAATTTGTAAATTAATTAAGGGGATTGTAATATTTAATTAGCTTGTAGGTTAATTAAATTGTAATATTTATTCGGACCCTCCGAGTGAGGGCAATTGTGTAATAAGTGTGGGTGCGTGGGTGCGTGTGTGCATATCTTCCAACCCCCATTTCCTTCTCCCTTTCACTTACCTGCTTTGATGGTTAGTATTAGGGCATATTTACTTTAGCATACCTTATGCTATGCATGCGTGCATCACTCATCAGTATTGCATGCACCGGGCTCGGCACATCATACTAACTGCATAAAGTATTTCAAATCTAACTTGAATATATGCTATTTGTGCATTTTCACATGTCATTTATAGACTAACCGAGCCTACTCTAATGACATTCTGTATGCGTTGCATTAGGCATTTAAACATGGACTTGGATCATGCATGATTGCTAACATGTTCTTGTTTTGGTGAGAAGTACTAGGTGAGCTCTTTATGCTTTAGCATACCGCATGCGTGTGAATGTTAACATGACAGCATGCTTACCATGTGACTAGATGCTTATTTGATATAAACTGCCTGAATGCCTGTGGGTGAAGGTTGGATTGTTTGAATTAGAATAATTCATTGAAATCTGTATTTTAGCCTACTTGCGAGTAGCAAATTCCAAAGCGTTTTCCAAACAAACGGATATGCAATGCTTTGTTCCAAATTAGGCGATCTGGTCTATACTTGTTTTGCTGTGCGCATAACATAGTAATTCTAGGCTAATAACCGGAACAAGAACACATAAAGTTTTCAAAATAGGATATCATGGTTAGTAGAGGCCGATCTTTGGATCGGGCGAGAGGGGGTGCTCATAGCTGACATTCTCCAATCGTACCCAAGTTCCCGAGCTGAGCCAACTTTGGTGATGACGGACACGTGGCCTTTGGCACCGAGTCAGGGTTTTCTAAATTCCCCCAAAAATAAAAATATTTAGGTGGCGACTCTGTATCTGGCAAAGCAGTCCATGTTTGGCACTTCTTTCTAAAATCTGTTTTCTCAAAACGATTTGCCGGATTTGGACTCTTTGGTTCAGATTGAGAATCGACAACCAAATTGAGTCCGAACTGTAAGCCCATGAGGTCCCTCGCGAGCTTGTTACACATACTAATCAAAGAACACACACTTCGAAATGAGTAATGACCACAAAAAGCACACACATATTAACATGTAATGGATATTCTCATCAATGCCAATATGCACCAAGGACTTCTCAAAAATTTCAAGCTTGCAAAACCATATTAAGAAAATCTTTTTGGATTTTTTTTCTTCTAAAAAAGTAAGACATAAAATGAACAAGCATACACTAAATGATACCACACATTAAAATACCCAAAAAGAAAAAACACACAGAAACCCAAAAAAGAAAAAAGAAAAAAGAAAAAAAATAAAAAAATAAACAACTTAACACAAGTCAAGTTTTCTCACCCAAACTGCTTTAGTATGAATAAAGTTATGAGAATTACGGTTCTTGGGTGGTGTCTTGACGTTGTGGTTCCCTTCCCTTTCAATGGGAACCTGTCTCGACTTGGTTTCCAACTTCCTATTCCTGGGTCTAGGAAAACACAGCCTCTATTCATGTTTGGTCTCCAGCAAATCAAAATAACGAGGTCTAATATGACCCTTAACCTCATTACCATCAATAAACTGTCTCCTACCCCACGAGATGTTAGAATTTTTTTCATCTCTATGAGACACTCTCCCATGCAACTCATAATAATAAGGGCAAATATGACCATATATACCACAATGATGACAAATAAAAACAGGGTGTACCTTCTTTTCTTTGGCCTTACCAACTCTAGGAAGATTGAGAAGTCTTTCCTCTCATTAAATCTTGTGCTCCCCTTGCACTTGAGTTCTTGTATCATGAGATGTGGATGCACTCGGTTTTTGTTATCACCAAAGCCAATGCCACTCTTGTCATAACACATTTGTTGAGACCCAATGATATTGTCTAAAGTCTTTGATTCTTTGTTCCAAAGACCAATGGTAGCCGTAGCACACTTGAGCTCTTCCTCTTTCTTGATCATTAGTTCTTCCAAAACAACTTGAGACATCTCGAGAGTTTCAATCTTTTCTTCATACGTTGCATAGATTTGCCACAAGTCAAGAGTTTTGCACAAAGAGCTTATCGATCATTAGATATCTTGACGACATCATTCCTAGCCTCGGAAATCTCCTCCTTTAGTTTGACATTCTCACTTTCACATGCTTTGAGTTTCATAATGAGTTTGTCATTCAATTTGGAGAAGTTAAGAGATTCCTTATACAACTTTTCATAAGCTTACTGAAGCTCTTCATCATCACTCCCTGAGGATTCATCATCAGTGTCATTCTCAACAGGCCTCTTCGGATACTCTGTTCGTCCTTCAGTTTCGGAAGCCACCATGAAAGCAAGGAATTATTCATGCCCCTCTTTCCTTTGTGCTTCGTTGTCACTTTCATCTTTATCAGACTCTGATTCATCATCCCAAGTGATAGCGAAGGCTTTTTTCTTCCTCAAACGAGTAGGGCATTCTTGAGCAAAGTGGCCAAATCCTTGGCATTCATAGTATTGGACTCTTTCAGTGTTCCCTTGTATTTTTCCTTTCTTCTTCTAGGTTATAGAATAAATTTTGAATTTATCTTTGTCTTTGGATCTATGAGTTGATTCCAAAATATTAGGATTCTTTTTTAGAAAAGACTTTTTAAATTGTTTTACGAAAGCATCCTTAATCTTGGAATCAATCTTACAATCCTCATCAGAATCCTTTCCAACTGTATGAGCACTATTAAAAGCAATATCATCTTTTTGTTTCTTTTTGAAATTACTATGTGTCTCATAAGTTTGGAGATTTCCAACCAAATGATCCAGCTTGAGGTTGTCAACATCTTGAGCCTCCTCAATAGCCGTAACTTTTGGTTGGAAGTGATCGGGCAAAGACCTCAAAACTTTTTCCACAATCTTGGATTCCGGTATTTTTTTTACCTAAATTGAAGCTGGAATTTACAATGTCACTCAACTTTGCATAAAATTCATCAAAGGTCTCACTATTTAATTGAAAGGTTTTCGAAACTAGACGTGAGCCTTTGAAGTTTTGAGCGTTTAACAGAAGGAGTGCCCTCATGAATAGTTTGTAAGATATCCCAAGCCTCTTTTACGACTTCACAATTGCAAATTCGACTAAACTCTTCAGGTGTGATGGCGCAAAAAAGAGAATTGATAGCTTTACTATTCTAGCTACTATTTTGGTAATCAGTTGGGTCCAACTTATCAATTGGTTTGGGGAAAGTTACTCCATCAACGGTAATCGTTGGTTCAGTCCACCCATGCATGACAAATTGCCAAACTTTTTCATCAATAGATTTTAAAAACGATCTCATCCGAGCTTTCCAAAAAGAATAATTAGATCTGTCAAGTAGGGGTGGTCGAGCCGTAGAATTTCCCTCACGAATTGAATCCATTATCACAAATCAAACAAGATCTCACTCCAAAAGTTTAAAAACAAATAGAGCGACCCGCTCTGATATCAATTGAAAAATCTAGAAATCCTCTAGATATTGATTTGTGATTATGTATCAATTTTAAGCAGTAAATAACAATCCCAATCAAACAATCAAGACAAATCAACACAATGATTTTAACGTGGAAAAACCACAATTGAAGCACCTTCAATTGTGATAAAAAACCACTGGCCAAAGCCACAAAATTATCCACCAAGAAGATAAAAGGAATTATACAAGTGTACTCTCAATTACCTAGCGAATCCATGTCCAAATTGAACCGACCCCTATATGCCTCTTCCACCACGATCTTCACCTCGGAATTGTCTTGCCCAACATTGAATCTACAACGTCGATGTCAAATCTACGATGATGAGCCACTCCAGAATCCACCAAAGTTTTAGGCCCAAATTCTACAGAATCTACCGAAGAACAACACTCTCTTTTGGTATTGAATGAAACAAACAATCCTTTGATGTATACTTTTCAAACCAGATTTAAACTCAAACAAACATCAAAGAAACTAGCAAAAAAGATCCATATATAAACCTTAATATCCAAGAAGAAGATCTAGAAGTCGTAACCTTAAAAACAGATGAAACCACATATTTATAGAAAACTAATCTGCGATCTCCGCTTGAGCACAAGAATGGCCGCTCGAGCAGACCTCTCTCAAGCGTAGGAAAGTTCATTCGAGCGTAAAATCCCAACTTCCAGTACTTTTGCAAGCGATCAAACTTCTGGAACCAAAGATTCTCCGCTCGAGCGCACAAATGGCCGCTCGAGCGGACAAGCAACTTCGACTGCATATTTGCTTTTTGTTTCAGGGGCGTTGCCCCTCGACCCCTCCTGGGAGCTGCCTTGGACCCGTCAAGAGGTGCTGCCCTGTGGACCCTCGCGAGCTAACTGGGCATAGTCAGCGAAGTGGCAAACATGAAAGAATTAACTTCACAAACTTCTCTGCAAGGCACAATTTGAGTTGAATTTGTATCTAAAACTCATAGCCTCACTGAAATAAAAGAGCGAATATAATTACAACTAAAAGGAATTTTGTCAAACGGGATTGCCAAGAATAAAAATCTAACAGTTCTCACACCCTTCCGGCAGTCCAGCTTGGAGACATGGGAATCTGAGTTGGGGAAATTTGATTTGGAGTCCAGATTGTTGGGCAGAAGCAATAATTGTTGTGAATCGATTGGCGTTGAGTGGTGTGGTGACTATGGTGACATTAACACCTTGTTGTGCTAGTAATCTGGCTATGTCTATCATGGGGATCATGTGGCCATGGGCCATTAAAGGGAGCAAAATGAAGTGAAGCTTTTGAGTTTGGGAAGCCATGGCCATTTAGCTTGAAGTAAATGGAGAGATTGATATGGGTTGCCATGCCTTCTCTTTTGTTTTATTTAAAAAGTCTCTTATAGTCCAACTTAGAAGGTTGGCCTATTAGGTGTAGCTTGGACCTTGGTGATTGTGTTCTCTCTAAATATCAGATTTAACTTTTTGTTGCCATGTTTTAGGTTTTTTTTTTTTTTTTTATTTTTATTTTTTATAGATTTATCTGATTCAAGAAAAAGGAGCGTTTTGCGTAAGTCTTAAAATTAATCGAGGTATTCGATTCATATGAAAGGAATGTTTTGCTTGAATCTCAAAATTAATTGAGATTCACATAAATTGACATGATACTTGAATATATATATATATATAAAAGTCTTACAATGTTTTTTAAGTGATTAAATTTGCTCACACACTCAAAACATGTTACTCTCCGTCTTATTGACGGTTACTCCACTTGGTAACTTAATTGGAGTTGTGAAAAAGAAACATAATTAAATAAATGGTCTGTTTTTTCGACTCCAGTTAGTTTCATAAATCAAAACAAAAAGAAGATAATCAGAATTAAGAGAAAGACCACCTATTTAACTATCTAGTTAAGCTATAACTTACAAGTGAGGCTCACTTTATCCGTACAGCCAATAAGGAGTGTAACCTTCACACAGTTTTTGAGATTATAAACAAATTTGCTCTCTTCCTACGGTCAGAGCCAGGGCCGGCCTTAAATTTTCGGACGTTTAAGGTGAAATAAAAATGGGAACTTATATTCATAAAGAAAAAAAAAAACTAATTTTATTTAGTATCATTATTGTTGGTTGATATTAAAATAGATATTAAAATTTATTCATATAAAAAAAAAAAAGTTACCAAAATTAGAAAAATTTTATTCAATTAAAATGTATTAGATATGTATTGAAGTGATTGTTGTTTATTAAATATGTTGTTTATGAGTGTGGTTGCATTGCATTGTTGTTTATTGAATATGTTGTGTATGAGTGTGATTGAGATTGAATTAATTGTTTATTTCATTAAAATCTAATAAACAAAGAAGGTGAAAAAAAAATAGGACAAATTTATTTATTCCACTAAAATCTGATAAAGAAGGTAAAAAAAAAAATATTAGGAGGCATATTTTGGGCCACAAACATTTAGTATGTATATGTAGTGTTTCTCACTCAAGGGTTACCAACATTTTGTATATATTTTAATTTCAATTGGGCCAAACTACACTTAAAATGAGCCCAATAGAATATTTTTAGGCCCTTTAGATTGGCCCTAAAACAACAAAAATAATTTGGACCTATTTATATTTGTAATATAATATAATATTTTTCTAAATTTGAAGGCCCTATTTTGGGCCAATTTTCTAGGGCCTAAGGCACATGCCTCAATGGCCTTAGCCCAGAGCCGATTCTGATAAGAGCATGCTGTGTCAAAAAAATTTGGACAAATTATATCAGTGATGGATGTAATTTGTCTCTTGCTTTAATTTGGTTTTTGTTGTTCTAATTTTATTAATTTTTCTTTTTAATATTTTTATATTGTGTCAACTTAGTTTAGTTGATAACATCTATTCAAAAATTAAACAAAAAATCAAGAGTAAAATGATTCATTCAAAATGGAATCTGAACCTTTCAATCACTTTGAGGAGGGTGAATAGTTTATATTTTGTAGGATAAAAGGCAATTTTAATTATTAAAGTATACATCCTTTGTTATTTTAATCCCTTAAGTTTTAATTTTATCATTTTGGTTGTTAAATTTGTCAATTTGAGTCAATTTATTCTTATCAATAACGTCCGTTTACATTTATAATGGAAAGAGTATTTTATTTTTGGACAAAAGACAATTTTGATTCCTAAAGTCTGCATTTCTTTTCATTTTAATCCCTCAAGTTCTAAATTTTCTTATTTTGGTCCTAAAAATTGACAATTTGAGGTAGGACCAAATTGACTTAGATTGACAACTTTGAAGACTAAAATGACAAAATTTAAAATTTAAGGGATTAAAATGACAATAAATGCATACTTTAGGGACCAAAATTATCTTTTATTCATATTCATGTTACCAATGTTGGCAGATGTTAGACCTAGGACCAAATTAATTCAAATTGACAAATATGAGGACCATAATGACAAAATTGAAACTTAAATGATTAAAATAAAAAATAACGCATAGTTTAGATACTAAAACTGTCTTTTATCCTTATTTTGTATATTGATTTCAGTATAATTTTTAAAAAGACATTATCAATTGAACTAAATTGTCAAAATATAAAAATTTTAAAAGTAAGTTTAATGCAACTAATATTCAAGGACCAAATTGACACTATATACAAATTACAATAAGTAAAATTGTAATTTATCCAAAATTCTATGTCTCTTTGTCCTGACTCATTCGTAGTCGTTTTATTGTGTCTCAAGTTTTCACTACAAATTAGGATTTTAGAGTAAAAATTTTAGGGATAAAATCACTTTTTCAGGACAAAATATTTTAGTAATCAAAAGTGTTAGACATTTAGTGATGAATTATTATGCTTTTGAGACTAAATTTTTTATTTAAAACATAAATCTTTTTTTGCACCAAATTATTTTGTCTCTAAAAGTCCATTTATTAGAAGATGTTTGATAACATCATTCATCACTTAAAATTGAATGTATTAAGTGATAATCAATTAAGTATGTTTGCTACTAATATTAATATTACTTGAAAATTTAAGTATCTCTTAAAATGTAAGTTAAAACTTAAAAAAGTTTTAAGTCATACGAAACTTATTTAATTCTTACTAAATTTATAAATATTATACACAAATATCGATATTTACTATTATTAATTCACTACCACTATCACCACCACCACCGCTATTACTACCACCACCATCATGCCACTGCCACCACTACGACCACCATCACTACTGCTACCATTACCACCATCGCCACCTTCATCACCATGGTCATTATTGTTATAAACATCACTATCATTTTATTATCACTACTATCGTTATCACTATCATTACCACCGCCATCATATCACTACCACTACCACTGCTACCACCACTATTAATGCTACCGCTCCCACCACCCCTACCATGCCACCACCACCGCCACCACTACCATGCCATCACCGTCACCACCACCACCGCCACCACCACCACCATTACCACAATATAAAAACTAAAATATACAACTTAAAAATAATAAATTTTAAATTCGATTATATACATATCAAACAATCTATTTTTATTAAACAACTTTTCAATTATCAGCATTTAAAATTATCAGCATTTAAATTTTTATTAAACAACTTTTCAACTTAAAAAATTTAACATCCAGTTGTCAATACTTAATTTTCAGTTTTCAGTCTTTAATTTTCAGTTTTCAATTTTATCAAACACCACCTTAGTAACATTTTTCAAATTTTGTTGATAATTTTATTTTATTTTTTTAAAAGTTTTCACAGTAACATTTTAGCGATGACTCTCGTGACGACAATAATTAGTTTCTAAATATGTTTTATAATAAAATTTTCACTTTTAAAAATAAAAAAAATATGTTACGGTGAATAAATTGAAACAGAAAGATGAGAGATTTTTGTATTATAAATAAATTGACATAGGCGAACAAGAAAGTTTGGGATAGGGATCCCTATAACCTTTACCATCTCAAGTGTTTCCAAAAATTCATATTCACGGCGTTCAATCAAATAACAAGTGCTTCAAAAATTGTACGGCCCTACAAATAAAGAAAAGATGAAAAATTAAGAGAATACCATTGAATAAGTATATAATCATGTGATATTCCTAATCCATATGGGCTTGTTTGAGAAGACATTTTGGGTTAAAATAGTTATATAAGATAAAATAGGTTATTTTAGTCAAATAGAATAAAGGAGTGCTTTGAAAATATGATTAAGAGCTAATTTTTTGACTTTTTGACATTTTTTGTAAGAGAGGAAGTGGGTTAAAAATTAGAAAGTGATTTCTAACCTACTTCCCAAAAAGGCTAAAATGTCACATCAATCCATAATCATTTTATTTTTTTCTCACGAAAGTCAAAAAAATTAAAAAATCTATCCTAAACAAAACTTTTAGCTCCAAACTAGAATAATTAAGAAATTAAAAGCTAATTCACATCCCAAGCAAGCTCATAATCTCTCGAGCAATGATGCATAAGAGACGATATCATCATCTTGGTAGTTTATTCGCGAGTTGTGGGCAGCTCCATCTATGATGCATCAATATTAGTTTTAACAAATAGAGTGTCAAAAAATTTGATAAGTAAATCATACTATGTGACAGGCTGGATCACATTATGACCAGCAAAATTAGGACTCATATTAAACAAAAACATGAAAACTTACCTCATTTTTTACATTTAATTTTAGTCAATACTAATCAACATTTATTTATTTTTGGTTATTTAGATTTAATGGTTGAGATTGATTTGATGGATGGTGCACTGTGAGAGCCGAATAAATAGAGGAACGAAATCTGGTGTACCCGAGGAGCCGGGAACTGAACGGCTCCATTCGGCTCAACTGGGACGCCGACTACGTACTTAAGGCCGAATAGACTTGAGAAGGCATGTCAGGACAAATGAAAGAATAGTAACATAAAAAGTAGACTCTGGCCCGAGGCCCAGAGAATGGATATAAATACAAGAGCTTCAGATTTGTAAAGGTATGTAAGAATCACTTCTAAAAACTTAGTGAACAAGCTTTCTTGAGGAGAAGAACTGACTTGTCCGTCGGAGTGCTAATTCCGGCACCCCCGACCGGAGTGTTTGTATCTTTGCAGGTGACTAGCTGAGGATCATTGGCGTCTTCCGGGATTTGAAGAGTATTTCCAAACCATTTCCCCACAACTGGCGCCGTCTGTGGGAATACTCAAATATATCCATGAAAGACGTGACTGACGATCCTCCGATAGCCACCGATGAGACCGCACAGAGAGACGACTTCACTCCGACAAATACGCTCGGAAAGGAAACTGTCGCGCAGCGACGCGCCTCGAACTCTAACTCACCGACGACTTCAACGAAGGAGACGATGCAAGCAACCATAGAACAAGCCAGACAGATCCAACAGAGTTTGGACAACATCATCGCTGAGAACGAACGCCTTCGCCGCGATTTGGCCTTAGAAAAAGCAAAGTCTGAACGGGCAGGGCTCAAGGTTCCTGAGCGATTCCCAAGGGCAGGTCCTCCACGACCTCGAGGTCGCCGCGCCTTAACCGATTACCTTGATAAGGTGACAGAGGACTCACGTCGCCAAAAGGCGTCCCGCTTGACACCGTACATATGATATACAGCCTGCCGATAGCCCGACTGTACATGCAATCCAGTCACTTTCGGGGCCCCAGCATCAGCTCACACCAACAAAGCGACCCCGGCTCCGAGAAGCGCCAAGCATCACCTTCGACGACTCTGATTTGAGCGGCGTAGCACTCCCTCACGTAGATCCTCTGGTTGTCGCGCTACGCGTAAACAGGTTCACCGTCGAACGCGTCCTTATCGACCAGGGAAGCACTTCGGAGGTTATGTACTATAAAACCTTCGTCAGACTCGGGTTCAACAATTCGGATCTGACTCCCGCTCCTTATCCACTATTCGGCTTCAACGCCAACCCAGAGTACCCATTGGGAAAAATCAGTCTACCCGTTCGAGCTGGCTCCAGAACGGTGGATGTGGAATTCTTGGTCGTTAGGCTACCGTCCCCGTACAATCTCATCATGGGGCGATCATGGTTGCATACCTTGCAGGCCGTCCCAAGCACCTACCACCAGCTGCTACGTTTCCCAACGGAATACGGCGTTGAGCAGATCCGTGGCTCTCAACAGTCAGCGAAAGCATGTTATCTTCTCGTCGCCAAGACGCCGAAGGAACTGCAAGTAAATTCCATTGAAGTGCCCAGTCGAGAGGTTCTGGATGACGTCGGGCGTCAACCAAACGAAAAGGCTACGGAAGGTTTAGACCGGGTTGACATTGATGGAAGCCCGGAAAAGTTTTTTATGATCAGCGCCTCTCTGAGCCAGGTTGACAGACAGCAGCTGATCACTTTCTTACTCGGCAACCTCGACGTCTTTGCGTGGACTCCATACGAGATGCCGGGAATAGACCCATCAGTCTCACAACACCATCTAAATGTTGACCCCCGGTGCAAGCCGATCATTCAGAAAGACTGACGATCCTCCGCAGAACACACGCCGCTGTTGTAGACGAAGTTGACAAACTGCTTGATGCCGGGGCAATCAGAGAAGTCACCTATCCCGTGGCTCTCCAACACAGTGGTGGTGAAAAAGAAAAATGGAACTTGGCGAGTGTGCGTCGATTTCACGGATCTGAACAAAGCTTGCCCCAAAGACTGCTTCCCCTTACTAAGAATTGACCAACTCGTCGATGCGACGGCACGCCACCGGCGCATGAGTTTCTCGATGCCTACAGGGGCTACCATCAGATCGCATGAATCCGGATGACCAGGACAAAACCGCATTCCTCACTCCAAGAGGAACCTACTGTTACAGGGTTATGCCTTTTGGACTGAAGAATGCAGGGGCAACTTACCAAAGACTGGTCACCACGATGTTCAAAGAACAGCTCGGACACACTATGGAAGTATACATCGACGACATGGTGGTCAAATTCAAAGAAGAGCAAAACCATATAGCCGATCTGGAAAAGACATTCAACACCCTACGCAAATACAGAATGAAGCTAAACGCTTCCAAATGCGCATTCGGGATCGGCTCCGGCAAATTCCTGGGTTATATCGTCAACCACCGAGGAATCGAAGTCAACCCGAGGCAAGTCACAGCAATTTTGGAACTGAGTTCCCCCCGTTCAGTGAAAGAAGTCCAAAAGTTGATGGGAATAGCTGCTGCACTCAACAGGTTCATCAGCCGATCTACAGACCGCTGCAGATAATTCTTTCAAACACTACGTCTGGGCAGAGCTTTCGAATGGTCCGCCGAATGCGAAGCACCTTTTAACGGGCTGAAGACCTACCTCCGGACAGTACCTCTTCTAACAACACCCGCCACTGGTGACCCCCTCATTCTATATCTGGCAGTCTCCGACAGGGCCGTCAGCGCTGTATTATTAAAATAGGAGGAAGGGTAGCAACAGCCAGTGTATTATGTGAGCAAGGCAATGGTGGACGCCGAAACACGCTACCTACCGCTGGAAAAACTCGTCCTAGCCTTGGTCATGGCAGCAAGAAAACTGATGCATTACTTCCAAGCACACATCATTAGGGTGCTAACAGACTATCCCCTTCGATCAGTATTACGGAATGCAGAAGCATCAGGGCGTGTTTCGAAGTGGGCTCTCGAACTCGGCCAATACGACATTCAGTTTTTACCCAAAACTGCAATCAAGGGGCAGGTGCTTGCCGACTTTGTTGCCGAATTCACAGGAGGGCTTGCCGACCTCAAGCCAGATGACGTCCAGCCAAAGGCCGAAGTTCGGACAAGGCCAGATTGGAGAATTTATGTTGGGGACATTTGGCAATTATACTGTGATGGATCGTCTAACCAACGGGGGGGCACGGCGCCGCGTAGTAATTATGTCTCCAGACGGCGCAGTAATTGAGCAGGCCGTCAACTCGGCTTCGAAGCATCAAATAACGAAGCCGAATACTAGGGGTGAAAGAATAACTGGAAGGACCGATTAAACCGACCGAACCGAACGGGTTTCGGTCGGTGTGATGAGTTTTTAGTCGGTCGGTTCGGTTCGGTTTTTTGTTTCTTGTGCATTCGGTTCGGTTTACGGTTTTTGAGATTCTGGACCGAACCGGACCGAACCGAACCGAATCATATAATATTAATAGTCTTAAAATCCTAGCCATCCACATCGCACGATCTGTGCCGTCCACGTGTCTCACCAAAAAAAAAAAAAAAAACATACACCACACATATACATGGTTCACCAACACCACACACCACACCATAGATTTTTCTCTCTCTCTCTCGCTTCGTCTCTTTGTTTTCTTCCTGAGAAGAAGCTCTCTCAGTTTCTCTTCTCCATTTTTTCTCCATTTTTCTGACTGTCACTCTCTCTCTCTCTCACGGCCCTCTCTCGCCATCACTCTCTCTCTCTCTCTCTCTCTCTCTCAAGAAATAAACCGAGAGCTCTCTATTTCGAACAAGCAAGAGAACCGACTGTCACTCTCTCTTCGCACTTCCTTCACTCATCAACGAAGCAGACGATGAAGATCGGGTGGGTTTGTAGCAAAATCAACAAGCAGAAGCTTAATCAAAACCCTAAGGTGATTTTCGAAAACCCTTGATTGTGCCCTAATTTTCGAAATCCCTTTTATTGATCTTGGTGGGTTCTCGGTTTTCCATGCAATTCCAGCTGTTTATTGTTTGATTTGGTTTTGTTTTTGATGCAACTGTTGCTTGATTGCTGTGAATGTTGTGCTATCAGTTTGAATTTTTGTAAAAAATGATCTTTTATTTTTTTGGGCTACTGTGGGAATTGGGTTTTGGAGCTTGTTTTGTGGGAATTATGTGACTATCAAATTATGCAAGAAGTTTGGGATTTTCTGTATTTGAACCCGCTAGAATGTTGAAGGAAGAGGGTATGCTGAACTTTGAATATTGAAAAGGGTGAGCTAATTTGCTAAACTACAAAAATTCAGCACACCAATATTCCACTTCACATTCTTTTCTTCCAATTTCTTTTGTAAGTATTGACACCTTAGACAAACATTTTTAGTGTGCATTTAGAAAACATGCACAGTAAGAAGTTTGGGATAAAATTCTGTTTATCTGATAAAAGTTGTACATTTAAAAACATTTTTTTTTGGTTTCATTAGTGTTAGATCGATTGAAATGAGTTTTATTTCAATAGCTTTTTAGACTAGAACTGATTAAGAGGCCTTTTATCATTAGAAATATAATTATACCTAAGTGAAGTTCGTTAAAAATTTGCATGGATTGATTTTTGGATGTGATCATTTTACGAAATTGGATTGTGACTCTGGTAAAAAACCTAGGGCCTCTTGTAATTATTGTGGTGTAACTTATGCATGTGATCCGAAGATTAATGGGACAAAATCAATGCTAACTCATATAGAATCAAGGTGTAAGAAGTATCCTTTAAGGGAAGATGCAAAGCAAAGTACCCTAGGTTTTAAACCAAAAAAGGATGGTGGTGATGGAGAAACAAGTGGCAATCTTGTAGCTGTAAGCTTCAGTGTTGATGCATGTAGAAAGGCCCTAGCAAAGATGATAATAATAGATGAACTGTCTTTTAAATTTGTGGAGGGTGAGGGATTTAGACAATTCATGCGTGTGGTGCAACCAAAATGGTTAAAAATCCCCTCTAGGATTACCGTTGCCAAGGATTGTATGTCACTATATTTTAGTGAGAAGAAGGTTTTGAAGAATGCACTTAGAGATCAACGACTATGCCTTACCACAGACACTTGGACATCCGTGCAAAATCTGAATTATATGTGTCTCACCGCACATTTTATTGATTGTGATTGGAAACTTCACAAAAAAATTCTTAACTTTTGTGTAGTTCCTAACCATAAAGGTGAGACACTTGGCAAGGTGATTGAGCAATGTTTGGTAGAATGGGGGATAGATAAGTTTCTCACAGTTACAGTTGATAACGCAAGCTCAATAATGGTCTCATTAATTTTTGAAGCGAAAGAGGAAAACTAGGAAGAGTACCATATTAGAGCATGAGTTTTTACATGTGAGGTGATGTGCTCACATATTGAATCTAATTGTTTGTGAGGGATTGAAAGAAATTGATGACTCCATAACAAGGATTCGGAATATTGTGAAGTATGTGAGATCCTCTCCATCTAGGATGGCTAAATTCAAATCGTGTATTGAAACGGAGGGCATTGAGTGTCATGGTCAACCTTGTTTGGATGTAGCTACCAGATGGAACTCTACATATTTGATGTTAGAGCGGGCTTTACCATTTCAAAAGGCTTTTGAGCGGTTAGAAGATGAGGACACACACTTCCAGTTGACTCTTAGAGAGGATGAGGTTGGTGAAAATAGTGAGGAGGGTGAAGTTGGTGGTGAGATTGGTGAAGAGGGTGAACTTGGTGAGGGATTTAGAGTTGGTCCAACTAATAGTGGAAAAGGAAAAGAGAGAAGAAAAGCAATTGGGCCACCGACAAGTTATGATTGGATGAAAGCGAGGTTGTATGTCAAGTTTTTAAAATTGTTTTACAATGCCACATTGCGTTTTTCGGGTTCTTTGTATGTTACTTGCAATGCATTTTTTTCGGAGATAATGTTGATAAAAAGTGCAATAACCGAATTGTGTGAGCATGATGATATAAGTTTGAAATTATTGGCACATGGCATGAGTTCAAAGTTTGACAAGTATTGGGGAAAGTTTGACAAGATCAATTTGCTATTGTTTGTTGCTATTGTTGTTGATCCTCGTTACAAACTTAAATATGTGCAATGGTGCTTGGAAGAAACTTATGAAACTCAACATGTTGATGGTTTGGTAAACAAACTAAAGAGAGGATTGACAAGGTTATATGAGTGGTATGTTTTGAGTGTTCAAAATGAAAGTTTGCAACCACAAAATATGGGGCAGCCATCAAGGGAAATGAATTTGGATAAAGATCATGACATGGATGTCCGAACAAAAATGAAATCCAAGTTTAAGATGCATTTGGAAGAAGAAAATCATATGGTTAACAAGTCCGAATTGGAGAGGTATTTGGTGGAGGGTTGTGAAGAAGATGATGATAATTTTGATATATTGGGTTGGTGGAAGACTAATTCCACTAAGTATCGCATCCTCTCTCATATGGCTCGTGATGTTCTAGCTATCCCTGTGTCCACAGTTGCCTCAGAATCTGCTTTTAGCACGGGAGGACGTGTTCTTGATCCGTTTCGCAGCTCTCTATCACCCTCTATGGTGGAAGCTCTCATCTGTGCGCAAAATTGGTTTCGTTCCCCATCTCAAATCAGTCTTACAGATCAATTGGAAGAATTGGAGGAGCTTGATTCAGGTATTTTTTTTCTTAAGTCACAAGTATTTCTTATTTTCTTTTCTTTTTTTTTTTAATGAAAATTATATGTTTAACACTTTAACCTATTGTGCATTGGGTCTTTTTTTAGTACTTATGGAAGGAACAAGCAATAAGGATGTAACTGTTATTGATTGATGCTTGAAAGCAAGGGTAAGAAATTGAATAGTTTATGTAATTTTTTTTTTTTATGTTAAATTGAATTATGTTGATAATAATTTTATTTTTTTTACAGGTCTTTTTTGCTTGCTTAGTTGGAAAGTTCATGTTGCTGCTGCTTGCCGTAGATGGTTCTTTTTATGTTTTTGAGTTTTGAGAATTATATTAATGGTCTGTAATATTTATTAAGGTTTAGATTTAGACACATAGTTTTATGGTTGGATTGGATATATGATTGGTTGATGGCTTAGACTTGCCTTAGATGGTTTCTATTTTATATTTTTGAGTTTTGAGATTGATTATATTAATGGTCTGTAATATTTATTAAGGTTTAGATTTAGACACATAGTTTTATGGTTGGATTGGATATATGGTTGGTTGATGGCTTAGACTTGCCTTAGATGGTTTTTATTTTATGTTTTTGAGTTTTGAGATTGATTATATTAATGGTCTGTAATATTTATTACGGTTTAGATTTAGACACATAATTTTATGGTTGGTTGATGCCTTAAACTTAGACTTGGATACAGGGCTTAAACTTTATGATTGAATATATGTTATTTTTCATTTTTTTGTTGGTATATGTTAATAACAGGACATGCCTAAAATGTGAGGCCTTAAACTTATGCAAGAATTGCATAGCTTTAGGCCCAAATTTTATGCAAATGGATAAGAATATAGGCCTAAAATGTGAGGCCCAAACCTATGCAGGAATTACATGGCTTGAGGCCAAATTTTATGCAAATGGACAAAAATATAGGCCCAAAATTGAGGCCCCAAACCTATGTAGGAATTATATGGCTTGAGACTCAAATTTTATGCAAATGGATAAAAATAGGCCCAAAATGTGACCCAACCACCAAATCAAAAAAAAAAAAAAAAGAGCCAAAACCGAAAAACCGAAAAACCGCACCGCACCGTAAAAAACCGACCGAGCCGGTTTATGACGTTTTTTTGGCCGGTTCGGTTCACACAATATGTAAAACCGAATTACTGGTTCGGCGCAAAAAAGTGAAAAAAACCGACCGAACCGAACCGATTTCACCCCTACCGAATACGAAGCCCTTTTAGCCGGATTGCGGAACGCGCATCTGCTCGGCGCGCGGCGGCTGTTGGTGTTTTGCGACTCAAAATTGGTAATCAACCAGCTAAAGGGGGAGTACGCGGCAAGAGACGAGCGTATGGCGGCCTATATGAAAACGGCTAACTCCTTGCTGACAAAATTCGACCATCATGAACTAAAACAAATAACACGCGATCAAAATACACACGCGGATGCCCTGGCCTGCTTAGCCTCCGCCATCAACTCCGAGCTCAAGCGTACCATCGAAGTAGGTTTCGTCCCGGAACCAAGTATCGGCCCTCCGGAGGAAACCCACATCAACATTATAGAATCCGCTCCAAGTTGGAAGGACCCCATTGCTGCATTCCTTTTTTCTGAGCAACTCCCAAAGGACAAAAAAGAAGCACACAAACTGCGAAACAAGGCCCTGCGGTACTACTTAGATCCACAAGGAGGGCTTTACAAAAAGTCCCTCTCTGGACCATACTTGGAATGCGTGCACCCGGACAGAGTAGAGGAGCTGCTCACTGAGATACACGATGGCAGCTGTGGTGCCCATTCGGGGGGACGCTCCCTGGCCATCGGGCGATAACACAAGGATATTATTGGCCGACGATGAGAGCCGACGCAGAAAATTACGTCAAGAAATGCGAACAATGCCAAAGTTCTTCCCACTAAACATCAGCCGGCAGAAGCTTTGAATTCTATCACAAGCCCCTGGCCGTTTGCTCAGTGGGGACTCGATATCGTAGGACCATTGCCAAGGGCCCCAGGGAACAAGCGATTTCTAATCGTAGCAACCGATTACTTCACAAAGTGGGTCGAAGCGGAGGCTTTAACCCATATACGAGATTCCGACATTAAGCCTCCGGATTCGGATTCGGATTCGGAGCGGCCTTCGTGGATGTCACGATTGGCCAATTTAAGTCTCCGGATTCGGAGCCCCCTTTGGTGCATGACACCTTAGGGCCGAATAAGTATCCGGATTCGGAGCCCCCTTTGGTGCATGACACCTTAGGGCCGAATAAGTCTCCGGATTCAGAGCGCCCTTCGTGGAGGTCACGATTGGCCGAAATAAGTCTCCGGATTCGGAGCCCCCTTTGGTGCACGACACCTTAGGGCCGAATAAGTCTCCGGATTCGGAGCCCCCTTTGGTGCACGACACCTTAGGGCCGAATAAGTCTCCGGATTCGGAGCGCCCTTCGTGGATGTCACGATTGGCCGAAATAAGTCTCCGGATTCGGAGCGCCCTTTGGTGCACGACACCTTAGGGCCGAATAAGTCTCCGGATTCGGAGCCCCCTTTGGTGCATGACACCTTAGGGCCGAATAAGTCTTCGGATTCGGAGCGCCCTTCGTGGATGTCACGATTGGCCGAAATAAGTCTCCGGATTCGGAGCCCCCTTTGGTGCATGACACCTTAGGGCCGAATAAGTCTCCGGGTTCGGAGCGCCCTTCGTGGATGTCACGATTGGCCGAAATAAGTCTCCGGATTCGGAGCCCCCTTTGGTGCAGGACACCTTAGGGCCGAATAAGTCTCCGGATTCGAAGCGCCCTTCGTGGATGTCACGATTGGCCGAAATAAGTCTCCGGATTCGGAGCCCCCTTGGGTGCACGACACCTTAGGGCCGAATAAGTCTCCGGATTCGGAGCGCCCTTCGTGGATGTCACGTGGCCAAAACAAGTCTCCGGATTCGGAGCCCCCTTTGGTGCATGACACCTTAGGGCCGAATAAGTCTCCGGATTCAGAGCGCCCTT
The DNA here is from genome assembly GCA_030407325.1 of Camellia japonica. Lineage (NCBI taxonomy): Eukaryota > Viridiplantae > Streptophyta > Magnoliopsida > Ericales > Theaceae > Camellia > Camellia japonica. The sequence continues at coordinate 54,921,342 of JAPPVO010000019.1, forward strand.
CGTGGATGTCACGATTGGCCAATTTAAGTCTCCGGATCGGAGCGCCCTTCGTGGATGTCACGATTGGCCAAAACAAGTCTCCGGATTCGGAGCCCCCTTTGGTGTGCATGATACTTAGGGCCGAATAATAAGTCTCCGGATTCGGAGCCCCCTTTGGTGCATGACACCTTAGGGCCGAATAACTCTCCGGATTCAGAGCGCCCTTTGGTGCATGACACCTTAAGGCGAATAAATCTGCGGATTCGGAGCGCCCTTTGGTGCATGACACCTTAGGGCCGAATAAGTCTCCGGATTCGGAGAGCGCCTTCGTGGATGTCACGATTGGCAATTTAAGTCTCCGGATTCGGAGCGCCTTCGGGGCATGACCCCTCAGGGCCGAATAAGCCTCCGGATTCGGAGCGCCCTTCGTGGATGTCACGATTGGCCAATTTAAGTCTCCGGATTCGGAGCGCCCTTTGGGGCATGACCCCTCAGGGCCGAATAAGTCTCCGGATTCGGAGCGCCCTTCGTGGATGTCACGATTGGCCAAAATAAGTCTTCAGATTCGGAGCCCCCTTTGGTGCCGGACACCTTAGGGCCGAATAAGTCTCCGGATTCGGAGCGCCCTTCGTGGATGTCACGATTGGCCGAAATAAGTCTCCGGATTCGGAGCCCCCTTTGGTGCATGACACCTTAGGGCCGAATAAGTCTCCGGATTCGGAGCGCCCTTCGTGGATGTCACGATTGGCCGAATAAGTCTCCGGATTCGGAGCCCCCTTTGGTGCACGACACCTTAGGGCCGAATAAGTCTCCGGATTCGGAGCGCTCTTCGTGGATGTCACGATTGGCCAATTTAAGTCTCCGATTCGGAGCGCCCTTCGTGTATGTCACGATTGGCCAAAACAAGTCTCTGGATTCGGAGCCCCCTTTGGTGCACGACACTTAGGTAGGGCCGAATAAGTCTCCGGATTCGGAGCGCCCTTCGTGGATGTCATGATTGGCCAATTTAAGTCTCCGGATTCGGAGCGCCCTTCGTGGATGTCACGATTGGCCAAAACAAGTCTCCGGATTCGGAGCCCCCTTTGGTGCATGACACCTTAGGGCCAAATAAGTCTCCGGATTCGGAGCGCCCTTTGGTGCATGACACCTTAGGGCCGAATAAGTCTCCGGATTCGGAGCGCCCTTTGGTGCATGACACCTTAGGGCCGAATAAGTCTCCGGATTCGGAGCGCCCTTCGTGGATGTCACGATTGGCAATTTAAGTCTCCGGATTCGGAGTGCCCTTTGGGGCATGACCCCTCAGGGCCGAATAAGTCTCCGGATTCGGAGCGCCTTCGTGGATGTCCGATTGGTGGCCAAAATAAGTGTCTCCGGTTCGGAGCCCCCTTTGGTGCAGGACACCTTAGGGCCAAATAAGTCTCCGGATTCGGAGCCCCCTTTGGTGCAGACACCTTAGGGCCGAATAATTCTCCGGATTCGGAGCGCCCTTCGTGGATTCACGATTGGCCAAAACAAGTCTCCGGATTCGGAGCCCCCTTTGGTGCACGACACCTTAGGGCCGAATAAGTCTCCGGATTCGGAGCGCCCTTCGTGGATGTCACATTGGCCAATTTAAGTCTCCGGATTCGGAGCGCCCTTCGTGGATGTCACGATTGGCCAAAACAAGTCTCCGATTCGGAGCCCCCTTTGGTGCATGACACCTTAGGCCGAATAAGTCTCCGGATTCAGAGCGCCCTTTGGTGCATGACCCTTAGGGCCGAATAAGTCTTCGGATTCGGAGCGCCCTTTTGTGCATGACACCTTAGGACCGAATAAGTCTGCGGATTCGGAGCGCCCTTTGGTGCATGACACCTTAGGGCCGAATAAGTCTCCGGATTCGGAGCGCCCTTCGTGGATGTCACGATTGGCCAATTTAAGTCTCCGGATTCGGAGCGCCCTTTGGGGCATGACCCCTCAGGGCCGAATAAGTCTCCGGATTCGGAGCGCCCTTCGTGGATGTCACGATTGGCCAAAACAAGTCTCTCGGATTCGGAGCCCCCTTTGGTGCATGACACCTTAGGCCGAATAAGTCTCCGGATTCGGAGCCCCCTTTGGTGCACGACACCTTAGGGCCGAATAAGTCTCTCTCCGATTCGGAGCGCCCTTTGGGGCATGACCCCTCAGGCCGAATAAGTCTCCGGATTCGGAGCGCCTTCGTGGATGTCACGATTGGCCAAAACAAGTCTCCGGATTCTGAGCCCCTTTGGTGCAGGACACCTTAGGGCCGAATAAGTCTCCGGATTCGGAGCCCCCTTTGGTGCACGACACCTTAGGGCCGAATAAGTCCCCGGATTCGGAGCCCCCTTTGGTGCACACCTTAGGGCCGAATAAGTCTCCGGATTCGGAGCGTCCTTCGTGGATGTCACGATTGGCCGAAATAAGTCTCCGGATTCGGAGCCCCCTTTGGTGCACGACACCTTAGGGCTGAATAAGTCTCTGGATTCGGAGCGCCCTTCGTGGATGTCACGATTGGCCCTGGCCAGGGCAAGGCCAGATTCATTAATCTAGTCGGCCACCTTTTCCAAGATGCCTCGGCCAGCCCACGAGTATGAACCGTTAGGCTCTTGACGCTCGCGCCCTGGCCAAGGCAAGGGCAGATTCATTAATCTAGTCGGCCCCGTTTTACCCTGCCACCTTTTCAAGAGATGCCTCGGCCAGCCCACGATTATGAACCGTAGGCTCTTCACACTCGCGCCCTGGCCAAGGCAAGGGCAGATTTAACAAATATCACCATAAAATTATGGAAACATCAGCACATTGAGCAGAATTCATAACATTTTATAACAAAAAAATATCGACGTCCATTTCTGTATCATAACTGTTATAATATCAACCCGCATGAAAAACATGAAAAATGTCCGATAAACAAATACAAAATAACAAAAACAAACGGAAAAAATACTCTCTCGAAATCATAACAATTGGTTATCGGAAAGATCAACCCTCCGAATCAGTCTCCAACGGATCGATGTCCACTTGCTCATACGGTATTGGCATATTCAGCGAAACTCCAGCTGCAGCAAGGGCCTTGTGCCAACCATGTTTGAAGCCCCGATTCTCAAACCGAGAGACCTGGTCCACATATTCGGCGAGTCCAGCCTCTTTTCCGGCTTTGAAACCGTTTGAGCCGGCAATCTCCTTCGCCGCCTTCATTTCAGCCAACTCAGCCTCCAGGCCGGCAACGGCCTTTTGGGACAAGCCAATGCAGCTTCCATATCGTCGGCCTTCTTCTCGGCCTCCGCTCTCAACTTATCCGCATGACGAGCTCTCTCCCTACCTCGTCCTCCTGCCCGAGAAGCTTCCTGGTTCGCTCTGAGAAATTCGTCCTCGGCCCTTTTCCTCTGAACCTCAACTTGCTCTCGTAATTGACCAATCTGCTTGACGGCGTCGAGATGACGGCGGCCTACATCGGCTATCTTACCAACGGTCTGCAAAAGAAAAATTCAGAAAACGTAACGCGCACAATGTTTGGATGAAGTGAAGAAAAGTCAGAATACGCACCAAAAGGGCCGACTGTGCGGCTAACATTGTCGCATTCAAATCCGGTTCCAACTGGAAAGCCTCTATATCAGACGGCAACGACAAAGACGTTGCCACGCCGAACGCGACCTCCGGGTCTTTACGCGCCGAGGCATCCGAAGGAACCGGCATGTTTCTTACCATCGGTCGAATCACAAAGGGCACAACCTCGCTCGATCCCTCCATTCGAGGATGTTTGCCGCCGTGATCTTCTAAGCCGACCTCACGATCCCTAGCGTGTTTCTCCGCCCTTCCCTCAACATCCTGAACGGCTTTCCCAACCAATGCGGATTCGGCATTCTTATCTGTTGCCGCCTCCTCAACAACTCCCAAGGACTTTGATTCAGTAACTGGGAGGGAATGTTGAGATTCACTGGTGGGCGGTTCGGTCGAAAGGCCCTCCGCTCTTCGCCGTGCAGCTAACCTCTCCTGCATTCGCCTTCTTAGCAAGCTTTGTCAGGCTTAACCCAGCCATGTTAGTGGATCCCGAGATGAGAAGGTTGTCTGTACGTTGAGGAACGTCGTCAACAGAAGGTTCCCCCCCCGCCCCGATGTAGAGGGAGGATCGGCAGAATCCAATACCTCTTCAGATTCGGCCTCGGACTGATCTGATTCGGCAGTATCGGATACTTCAGTATTGTCCGAATCGGACCCTTCAAAACCTACCCGTCTCAAGTTTTTGAAGTCGGAAAAAATACGAGCGACGAGAAAATCTTCCCCCTCCGGAATCGGTATGTTTTCCACAGCCGAAAAGGTCGTATATGTAGGCTCGTAGCAAAGCAGAACGTGGGCCGCTCTTCCCTGCTTGTGAAGACTGCGACGGCCGAAATAACTAAGAGCAATCCTAATGTCCGAAAGAATGGCGTCGTCAGTTGAAACTCGGACTTTTTTCAAATCGTTCCCTGCAAAAGACAAGCCGTAAGACTCAAGAAAACAGGTATGGCAGATATGAGCATACAATACAAACAAGAGAGCATTCGGCGACCTGGTCCGCCCCTACGTCTAGGAATAGGATCGACACGGTCCTCCCCTTCGCCGAACTCCCAGTTGCCGCGGACAACGACCATAACATCATCAACTCGTTTCCCAGAACTGGAAAGCATAGTGATTAACTGATGGTCTGTATCCTTAGCTCTGAGGAAGTAACGCCCGTGCCGACCAGAGGATTTGGCCAAAGCATAACAATGCCGAATGGCAGGAATGCCAAGGTTAATTCCAAGGCAACGGTTCAGCGCTACGACCCCCATTATAATTCTAAAGAAATTCACATTGGGTTGGGAAGGATCAAATCCCAATGGCGAAGAAGCCCTCAGAAACGGGTGAAGGGGAAAGCGGACTCCACCCTCTGCGATTGACAAGAGGGGAAAGACAATCGTGTTTTCGTCCTCCATCTCCATGTCAAGAGTGCCGTCCGCCACAAACGACAGGTGGACATCGTCAGGAACAGAAAAATGGCGTCTAAAGCCAACAATTCGATCTGACGAAAGGAGGTCTTTCAAATGTTTCGCCATAACCTACTGTCTATAAGAACACTGCGACGGAATAAACAAACTAGGAAAAGCTTTAGAGCAGGGGAGAAGAAAACTTACAAAAATGAAGAGTATCACATACGGAAGAATTGCAAAAACGATTCGAAGAGCAACCCAGCAGTCAGCGTCATAGAACACGGATTCGAAAGGACATCGGATTTTAAATCATAATAAATAGGCGTGTACGAAGGGTCGGAGAGTTGAGGTGATGATTAAAGGGGGAGTAATTAAACATCCGCGTGATAAATCTAATCCCCGAACTTCGGTTCAGAGTATTTGAAAATTGGAACCAAGCATTTCACCCAACTGTCATTGACAGAACGCTTGGGGGGCAATTGTGGGAGCCGAATAAATAGAGGAACGAAATCTGGTGTACCCGAGGAGCCGGGAACTGAACGGCTCCATTCGGCTCAACTGGGACGCCGACTACGTACTTAAGGCCGAATAGACTTGAGAAGGCATGTCAGGACAAATGAAAGAATAGTAAAATAAAAAGTAGACTCTGGCCCCGAGGCCCAGAGAATGGATAAATACAAGAGCTTCAGATTTGTAAAGGTATGTAAGAATCACTTCTAAAAACTTAGTGAACAAGCTTTCTTGAGGAGAAGAACTGACTTGTCCGTCAGAGTGCTAATTCCGGCACCCCCGACCGGAGTGTTTGTATCTTTGCAGGTGACTAGCTGAGGATCATTGGCGTCTTCTGGGATTTGAAGAGTATTTCCAAACCATTTCCCCACATGCACCAAACTCAACATTGCTATACCAAAGAAAAACAAAAAGCCTAGGGTCCAGAAATATGTCTCAAAATTTATCAGGATATCAGTGGTGGAGATTAAATCGATAAAATATTGATTTTATAAGTGAAATGAATTTGATCAATTATTTTTTACAGAAATGTTTGGGACTTCCTTTTTTGGGGATTTCATGACTCCCAATTTGATCTAGGCCCTTGATGTGTGTGTGAGGTCCACTCATGTATGCGTGGATCCCACATTATGAGTGGTTGGGATGAGAGTGGGGGTTGTGAGGGTTATGTATATGTTGGGGTCTCTATCACAATTGTAATTTTTATTTCTCAATAAATTTTAGATAGATACTTCTAAATTTATAGTCTTGCTGAACCTGTGGATGATGTTATTTTTTAGAATAAAAATTAAAAGTTCTAATTTTAGAAATTTAAAGAGAGCTCTAGTGATGTGATAATGAGTGAGACTCACATATAATATGATATGTGTGCCTATGTTTTTGTTTTTATTTTTGTTTTTTTGTTTTCTCTTACCACATCATTAGAGCTCTTTTTAGAGTTTGAGAATTAGAGATATCTAGCATTATTGTATTTTTTATGCAAATAAGATGAGATTGACATCTTTCAGTAGGTAAAAGTGAAAAAGTGCAGCTGTAAAGTGGTGAATTGTGACTTAATAAAATTCTCCTTGTGAAAGAGGAAGATACAAAAGTAGCCAAATAATAAAATGTGATAGTTACATTGAAAAAAAATGCTATCAATGTGATACTTGCATTGAAAATGCTACAGCTCTTATGATTAGGAAGATACTATCAAAATCTCATGATAAAAAAGAAATTATCCATTTTATATTTATTAAGTATTGATCTCTTAATCTTTTAATTAGATTTATATATGAATTATCAATTGAGCTAGTCTAATTAATTATATTAAATATATATTGTTAGCAAGGACGGAATGACAGAGAGAATACCAGGGCTACACACTTGTGCCCAATTAAAAAACCATTACTGATATATGGCACTTTCAATCTAGTATACAATTCTTTCTTAAAGGTAGCCCCTAGCTTTTTTTAATTGGTATGGCACCCCTAGATAATAAATGGTATTGCCCACTCTTTTTCTTGGTTATGACACTACTTAACAAGAAAACACCATTTAACTAGGAGGAATAAGTTTAGGTAGCTATCTCAATTTGTCAAAAAATTTATCAACTGCATTGATAAGTTAATTAATTAGAATACTATTTTTTTCTTCTTCTTAAAAGTCTCTACTTTAAAGTGGACTACCATGTAAGACCATACTATCAATGAATCTAGACATTTAATTTCAAATTCTAGACTTTTTCGTATTGTTTTTGTTTTAGTTCATAGAACTATTGTTATAGAATTTCCATTCAACAATTATTGGAGGAAAATTATTGGATTCTTCTAGAATGCCATGTTTTCATACTCTTTTACTAATCATTTTGTTTTCTAATCACCAAACATAAAATCATATTCCCATTATTGTAACATGACCACACGTCTAAATTTATTGTATTTCCACTACTTTCAGAGGTGTCTGCTAGCTCTTGGGGTCCAATTTCAATTAATGAATCCACTTTTTATTTACTTTAATCTGCAAAATTTATTTTTGTTTCTTGTTTTTTGAAAGGAGGAATTATACTCCAGTTGGAGAAAATTTGTTTCTTACACAACTATGAAAGGATGTAAAACTTACATCCCATCACAAAATCATCACTTGAACTTTATGTTGGAAAAATAATGATTTTTTGGTGACTTTAATGCAATATTAAAGTGGGTGCCAATCTTCAATTGAGATGGAGTAAAGTGGGTTTAGATTCTTTGTAGTGAGATCTTTACTGAATGACCAAAAAACCATTAAGGTTTGAATGATAAACTGACTCATTAAGTTGGCATCGTGAAAGAGGTGTTGGGAAAGATGTAAAACCTTGAATCCCACATTGATTGTAGAGTAGAACATTGGTGGGTATTTAAAACCCATTTTTTCCCTAAGGGTGTAAGTCCTTTGGGGCATCCAAATTTTTCGAAGGAATGGAGTTATGGATGCTTTAAGGATGGACTTGGGCCAAGACTATGGTCCAAGTTGGTTAGGCAAATATTGCCACATGCGCGCGTCACCCGCCTTGACTGGGCCGAGTTCGGGCCCGGGTTCGTGATCCGTTGACCTTGAGATTGAGTGTAGGGGTTAGGCTTGGCCCCCCCATCTTAATCTTTTTGGGCTAAGCCAGTGTTGTAGGTTGCAGAATTATATACATTACACAGATATATAATGTGTGTGTAACTTTTCTATGATGAATTATTCCAACAGTTTTGCAAGTTTAATATAGAATTCATTTCTGCATTTGTGAGAGGCCTTGATGGCTGTAGCTTTTTCCTTTCTCCCTCCATGTGTATAAAAGGAGACCATTCTCCTTCAGTTTTCTACCCAGAAAATTTGCTTCTCTTTGTCTTTTAAAAGTTTTCACCAATTTTTATATTCTTCCTATGAGTGTTGCAAAGTTCTATTCGCCGAAGCTACTCAGTTGGTGCATTGCTGTTGCTGGTCCAATCGTTGTATCTTGGGAGACAGACGTCGAACAACCTTTAGCACCCAACTGGTGAGGCGGCGAATCTATTTTAAGGATGCTGTCTAGTGTAGGCTTCGGTTTGCCTTTTGTTGCTATTTTATTTTATATATTTTTGTTTTTCTACTTGTAATTTCTAGCATGATGTTGTAGTCTATAATTGCAAATATAAAATATGAATTTATTTGTTCTATGTGATCCCACAATTTATACAACAAATTTAAAACAGATCATATAATTTTCATGAAATTGGGCAAATATATTCATCATAATTTGCTAGATTAATTTTCTCTACTGCCAAAGTTTTTAAGTATCAATCAGAATGTACCATATAGATAAGCCCACTGTCTTGCATTACTAGTAAGATTAATAATAAACATTGTGTCCATAATTGGTTTGGTAATGCTGGTGTTGCTTTGTTCTCTGGTGATTTATAGTATTAACATGTGTTTTATGGCTGAAAGGCTACTGTTGCATGCTTCAGATTCCTATAATGACAAAAAATAAAATAAAATAAAATTGTAGTCTATTGTTGCTGCCATGATATTCTTGCCTTGAAAGTCAAAATTGGTCTACTACATAATTTGCTGTACACATTGCTTGTATTGAGAACAAATAGACAATAATTTTATGTACCTACAATGCATAAGAGAACTGTTTCAGTATGGTTATTTTCTAGGCAAATGGTTTACTATTTTTTTTCCTAGAAATACATGATCTTGCAATATTATCTTCTAATTGCTTAGTTTAATTAGAATGCTCTAGCATAATTTGCATCCTTAATTGTTTTAGTATGATTTTATTTTATGAGTATGCAACATAGTGAGACTGAGAAGGTATAATACCACTAGATGTTCTGGTAATCTTAATACCTAAAATGACATCTGCAAGGCTCATATCTTTCATGTTAAACTTAGAGTTTAATAATCTCTTGGTAGTTCTAATCATCTTATCATTACTACCAACAATGAGTATGTCATCAACTTATAGACACAAAATGACATAACCTTTGTCAGTGTCTTTGATATATACGCATTTGTCACACCCATTGATTTTGAACCCATTTGATAACATAGCATTGTCAAACTTCTCATGCTATTGTTTAGGAGCTTGCTTTAGACCATACAATGATTTGACAAGTTTATAGACTTTCTTATTTTGTCTTGGAGCTGAAAATCCCTTGGGTTGCTCCATGTAGATTTCTTCATTCAAATCTCTATTTAAGAAAGCTTTCTTTACATCCATCTGATGTATCCCCAGACCACATAAAGTTGCCATCGCAATCACCATGCGAATGGGTGTAATCCTTATTACAAGTGAATACGTATCAAAGTAATCCAAACCTTCTCACTACCTGTATCCTTTGATAAAACAAATAATAAAACATGCTAGAATTTACAATCATATTGTACAGAAATACACAATACAATAAATTGGTAAAGAAAGCAAACCGAAACCTGTGTGGTACCGCAATCTCCTTAAAATAGATTAGTCGCCTCATCGTGGGTGGTGGAGGTATGTCAGCTTCTGTCTCCTAGGATACTATGGTTTAGATCGCCAAATGTAGAAGTATCTTCTGATAGCTTTGGCGAACTGACAATGGCAGTACTCTCTCAACACATGAAGAAAATTATAAGAGGAAGCAAACTAACTGTATATATTCTAGAAGCAAAAAGTCTGTGTTCAACCCAAGGGAGATGAGCCTCCTTTTATACACAATGGGAGAGAGAGGAGAAACCTTCCAGCTATGAAGGCTGGCCACTAATGTAGAAAATGAGCCTCTTTTTATACACAATGGGGGAGAGAGGAGAAACCTTCCAGCTATGAAGGCTGGCCACTAATGCAGAAATCAATTCTGTATTAACCTGCAAAACTGATGGATTAAATCCATCATGAATAGAGGAGTTACCAGCTTTATTATACACATAGGTTTTGTGTATATATTCCTACAGCCCACTGACCTGGCTTGGCCCAAAAAGATTAAGATCAGTGGGCCAAGCCCAACCCCTACACCCAATCCATTTGCCTAAGCCCAAGATCCAAGATCTAAGATCCACGACCCACGACTGTAACAAGCCCGCGGGGGACCTCGCTACAGCTCGGACTCGATTTGTAGTCACGGTTCTTAATCTTGAACCAAAGAGTCCAAATCCGGCAAATCGTTTTTGGAAAACAGATTTTTGAAAGAAGTGCCAAACATGGACTGCTTTGCCAGATACAGAGTCGCCACCTAAATATTTTATTTTTGGGAAATTTAGGAAACCCTGACTCGTTGCCAAAGGCCACGTGTCCGTCATCACCAAAGTTGCCTCGGCTCGGGAACTTGGGTACGATTGGGGAAGGTCACTTCGAGAGCACCGCGCTCGCCCGGTCAAAGACCGGCCTCTACTAACCATGATATCTTATTTTGAAAACATTGTGAGTTCTTATTCCGGTTATTAGCCTAGGTTACTATGTGATGCTCGCAGCAAATAAGTATAGACTGGGCCGCCTGAATTGGAACAAAACATTTCATGTTTGTTTGTTTGAAAATGGTTTGATGGTGCTACCCGCAGGTAGGCTAAGACGTGGATTTGCCACCCTCAGGTGGGCTTAGAAAACATGATTTTGCCACTGTTTAGTGGGCTTAAAACAAACAGTCAACGCATTGTCCCAATTCAAGTAACTTAACCTCCACCCACAGGCATTCAAGGCAGTTATATCACATAAGCATATAGCCTCATGGTAAGCATGCTATTCATGGCAATCACTCACACGCATGCAAGGATGCTAAAGCATAAAACTCACCGAGTACTCCAAGCCAAAAACGGAAGCTTATTAGAAATCATGCATGATCCTAATTATACAGAAATGCCTAATGCAACACATGCAAAGATGCAACTATAGCAGGCTCGGCTATTCTAAACATGGCATATGGAATGCTACAACTAACACGTATTCAATTTGGAATTGAAATACGAATGCAGTTTGTATGATGCGCCGAGCCCGGTGCATGCAAGACAGATGAATGATGCAAACATGTTATCATACTGTATGCTAATTGAAATATGCCCTATATCTAACCATCATAAGCGGGTAAATAAAAGGGAAGAAAGACGTGGGGTTGGAAGACATACATCACACTCACGCACACTTATTACAATTATGCCCTCGCGCAGAGGGTCCGAATAAATAATACAATCCGAATAAAAGAATAGTACAGTCCGAAATAAAAGAATAATACAGTCCGAATAATATACAAAAATTCCTAATTAATTAACAAATTAACTAAGAAAGCTGTAAACTGGCATGCAAGCCAGGGGCTGCCTCGCTTCTGATGAATGATGTATGCTGGACTGCCTTTGCGCGGAAATCCACTGGAATGCCCCGATCGGCCTCTGTTTGCAATGTTTCTCGAAATGCGTGCCAGACTCCGAAAAGTTGCTGATTCTTCATTTTGCTGCAACAGAGAGCAGGAAAGGGGCATAGCAATGTATTTCACAGATATATGCATGCCTCGATCCTCGTGCCACCAATCACGCATCTCGATGCATGATGGCCGAGGAGTCGGATTGCACAACTCAATATAGGATGAATGCAGATGAATGCTACAATAAAACCTAACTCCATCATGGGTAATCCGGAGTGTCGGTGACTTGGAAATTGAGACCCGTTCCATCACTCGGAGTACGGAACGTGCCTCGTTTCCCGTGCCCGGGCTAACTCCTATCCCGAACACGATGCAATATGCATGATATGCATGAATGTGACTAAAATACAATCCTAGCATGCACAATGCTATTAAAATGAGATGCCTCGAAATGCGTGCACGCGGGCACGCAAACCGAGGCGATGGCCCTAAGGTATGAAATTGCATGAAATATGATATGCAATGAGACTAAAATGAGATGTCTCGAAATGCGTGCCCACGGGCACGCAAACCGAGAAAATGGCATACGGAATGCAACAGGACTAAAATGAAATATGCGATGCAAAATGGGCTTACACCGACATGAGAGAGCCTCAGCCACACTCACACGGGAGGCCGATAGATGAAAAATGAAGCTCCTCGAAATGCGTGTACACGGGCGCGCAAACCGAGGCAATGACATACGCAATGCAATGAGACTAAAATGGCATACAGAATGCAGAATGGGCTTACACCAACATGAGAGAGCCTCAGCCACACTCACACGGGAGGCCATCGGATGAAAATGAAGCGCCTCGAAATGCGTGCACACGGGCGCGCAAACCGAGGTAATGGCCGTAAGGCATGAAATGACATGAAAATGATATGCAAACATGCAAATGAATTTTGGCACTGAAATGTGGGGGAAAACAGCCCCGAAATGAGGCGAAAGTACACCCGATGCATGAAATGGCCCCGAAACATGGATTTAGGCACCCGAAATGGCCTATAGCTATACCAAACATGCACAATATAGACATGGAATGAAAATGCAGTAGCAAGGCAGCCCCAAGACAAGCATTTTTCAGTCATAAAAAGGGCTAAACAGCAAGCACGCATAGGATTAAGCAAGAATGCAAAAATGGCCCCGCAAGAGGGGTATTGAAGCAAGTGATACATACGATGCTCAAACTGAAAAATACCCTTCTACAACACTGATGAGGGACTGAAAATATGAACATTTACAGTAGATGACATCCCCCAACTCAGTATGTAAACATGCTAAAAATGTCATGCAAGAACTAGGATACATAAGGCTATAACATGAGGTACCCAAAAATTCATCAAACCAGCAAAGACCCTCAATGAAATATGTCAAGAAGATCAAAATGTGACTCTTTCCAGTTCTGATGATGGCCGAAAACAGAAGCTAGATAAGCTTAAGAAAGCATGCAAAAATGGGGGTCAAAGAGGGGTATAATGACAAGTGTAACATGGAGACCCCCAAAAAGGTTGATCCCTTCTACAATGTTGTAGAGGGACACAAAATAAGCTTACTCACAGTTCATGACATGCTCCAAAAAAGTTTACATGTAGGTCAAACAAATCATGCAAGTTTACGGTAAATATGAGAAATTATGAAGCAAGTGCATGATAGAGAGGCCAAACAGGGTTGATCCCTTCTTCAATGTTGAAGAGGGGCTCAAAATAGGCCCACTCAAAGTTTACATTATGCTCGAAAACAGATCACTCCTAGGCTAGAAAAAGCATGCAAAAACAAGGGTAAACATGGATTCAAAGCAAGTGGCATATGGAGCATGAAAACAGGTTGAGCCCTTCTTCAATGTTTAAGAGGGCCTCAAAATAAGTACAATATCAGTTCATGAGATGCTCCAATTCAGATCACACATAGGCCAAATATTCAATGCAAAATAATAGCATATAAGAGGATATTGAAACAAGTGCACCATAGAGGGCTCAAACAGGGTTGAGCCCTTGAACAAACATGAATAATAGCTCAAAATAGACCTATTTTCAGTTAAGGTCGGAGCCTAAAATAGTGAGCAAGTAGGCTTAAGAAATGAAGCAAGAAAAGGGTACAAAAGAGGGGAATGGACTCTTACCCTTGAAGACCTTTCTTTCTTTGCTTCTTGGCTTGAGGAATGTTGCTTCTAAGCCTCTAAGAACCTCTCCTTGCTGCTGGAAATGGAGTGGTGGTGGTGGTGCTTGGTAGTGATGGAGGAATGGCACCAAAACTTGAGAGTTTGAGAGAGATAGAGGGAGATAGGTGTATGTATGCTTGAGGCAAGTTTTTCCAACCCTTGGGAGAGTGTTGGAGCTGCTGTTATATAAGCCAAAGAGGAGGAGGCAAGTGGAGGGAAATGCACCCAAGTATTCCCCTCCAAAATATCCCCCGGATACAGGTCTTTTCTGGGGGAAACAGCTGCACAGCTGTAAGGAACACATCCCAAGGAGCATGGCCGGCCAGGTATTTTTGCTGCAGGTGGCCGGCCGGCCACCCCCCATGGCCGGCCGGCCAAGGGTCAAAAAGGTCATGGTGATTTAGTGGCCGGCCACCAAGGATTGGTGTCCTCCCAGGTGTGCTGAACAAGACCCTGTGGTTCAATTTTGGCAACTCTAAAACAGGAGAGAGAATAGGCCAATTCAAAGAGGGGTTCAAAAGGGTCAAAGAGAGTTACTGGCTGGCCATAGGTTTTTAGGGTCCTCCCATGTGTGTACATCACAAATATGTGGTTTTGGCTTGAAGAAAATGGCCCTAGGGTGTTCAACATTAGCCCGGAAGTGAGAAAAACGGGCGCCGGGAGGCGCCGGGAGAGCATAACAAGTTGCTGAGACAATTACTAGCCTCCCACCCTCCAGTGATCTTCCTGGTGATAAAACAGAGGTACCTGCCAAAAATGAACGAAAACCGATGCAAAACGAATGTTCGGAGGCCAAAACACACAGTTCGGGGTCCCGAAAATCGGCCGTTAAGCACCGAAAGTGGTGTTTGGCCACGAAGTGGGTATCTAAGCCCCCGGTGTCCCTAGAAAGGGAGTAAATGAGATGCATGCCAAAAATCGGAGGAATCGGAGATGGTTGGGTGGTCCCGAACCGAGGCACACGGCCTAACGGCTCCGAAAACCGGGAACCGGGCTCCGAAATGGGAAAAATGGCCTACGGCCACGAAATGTAGCCCACGGCCACTGAGAGATGGTCTACGGGACCTCTCCCTCCCCTCAGGGAAGAAAACAGAGAAAATCGAGTCTGGTTCGCAAACCGAGGCAAGGCACAGAAGAGAGTTCGGAAGTCCGGAGGCAGGGCGCGCGGCCGCGACTCTGAGACTTCTGAACGAGCACGATATGCAACATCACCGAGCGCTCAATCGGTGATGTCTGAGTCTTAAGGTCGGTCAAAAATGGGGTGTCTACAACGACCCACGGATCATGGACCCGGACCTGGCCCGGTCCGGTACGAGCGGGCAGCTTGCGTGCATGTGGCAATTTTTGCATAACCAACTTGGACCATGGTCTTGGCCTAAGTCCATCATTGAAGCATTCATAACTCTCTTCCTTCAGAAAATTTGGATGCCCCAAAGGGCTCATACCTTTATCAAAATCTTGAGATTTAAATACCCATCAAAGTTTTTCTCTGCAATCAATGTTGGATTGGTAGTTATAAACAATTCCTAATACCTCAGTCATGAGGCCATCTTTATGAAACAATTTCTCATTCAATTCTTAATGGTTTTTGATCATTCTTTTTGTGGTGTAAAGACCTTGTTACGAAGAGTCTATATCCATTTAATTCCGCCTTAACCAATGGTTGGGACCTACTTTAATTTCACATTAAAGTCACCATGAAACCATTTTTTCTAACAATCCTCCATATGAATAAAAATTGACCGAATAAAGAAAACGGACAACATTTACAACAAAGATTTAGAGAGAAAGCACACAGACTAACCTTGCATCAGAAAAGGTAGCTGTTGGCCTTGAACCTTTCGTAGTGAAAGCTTATCGGATTTATTGGCTGACTAGTGAACGTAATGTCTTGAACTGTTCTGCCATTTGTGTAAATCGAGACAATAGACCTCACACAGGAGTTAGTCCAACCATTGTTCTTGTTCTCACTGGTGTGTCTGGTATGGCCTTGGGAAGTCAGTGGATCTTTAGTAGAAACATGAAAGAAAATGGATCAATTGATAAGTATAAAGCTAGACTAGTTATCAAAGAATATAAGTAGTGAGAAGGCCTGGATTACTTTGATACATATTCACATGTGACAAGGATTACATCCGTTCACATGGTGATTGCGATAGCAACTTTACGTGGTCTGGAGATACATAAAATGGATATAAAGACAGCTTTCTTAAATGGAGATTTAGATGAAGAAATCTAGATGGAGCAACCCGAGGGGTTTTCAGCTCCAGAACAAAATAAGAAAGTCTGTAAATTTGTCAAATCATTGTATGGTTTGAAGTAAGCTCCCAAGCAATGACATGAGAAGTTTGACAATATTATATTGTCAAATGAGCTCAAAATCAATGAGTGTGACAAATGCATATATGTCAAAGACACTGACAGAGGTTATGTCATTTTGTGTCTATACGTTGATGACATACTCATTGTTGGTAGTAATGATAAGATGATTCAAACTATCAAGAGATTGTTAAACTCTAAGTTTGACATGAAAGATGTGGACCTTGTAGATGTCATTCTGGGTATTAAAATTACCAGAACATCTAATGGTATTGTACCTTCTCAATCTCACTATGTTAAGAAGATACTTGAGAAATTTAGTAAATCAGATACAAGTGTGTCTAGGACACTGATAGACGTGAGTCTACATTTGATCAAGAATAATGGTGAAAGTGTCTCTCAGCTAGAATATTCTCGGGTCATTAGAAGTTTGATATATCTGATGAGTTGTACAAGGCCAGATATAGCCTACTCTGTTAGTAGGCTTAGTAAATACATGAGTAATTCGAATGCTACTCATTGAAGGGGCATTATGTAGGTGTTAAGTTATCTACGCCACACTTGGGGTTATGGGCTGCATTATACCAGATACCCAGCGGTACTAGAAGGGTATAGTGACACTAATTGGATATTTGATATAAAAGACTCCAAATCCACTAGTGGTTATGTGTTTACCCTCGGAAGGGTAGCCTTGTCTTGGAAATCTTTCAAGCAAACGTGTATATTGAGATCAATGATGGAATCTGAGTTTATTGCTTTGGATAAAGCAACTGAAAAAGATGAATGGCTTTGCCAGTTTGTTGAGGATATTCCACGTTAGTCTAAACCTGTGCTAGCCATCTGTGTTCATTGTGACAGCCAATTGGCTATTGGACGGGCACAAAATAATATTTGTAATGGAAAGTCTAGACATATCCGTCGTAGACATAATTCCATACGACAACTACTCTCAAACGGAGTTGTCACTTTAGACTTTGTAAAGTTTAAGGACAACATTGCGGATTTGCTAACCAAAGGGTTAAATTGAGTGTTAGTAGAGAAGTCGTCAAAAGGAATGGGGTTAAGGCCTTTAGTGTAAGGTGTTATCGGAATGGAAACCCAACCTACTTGACTGGAGATCCTAAGATCTAGGTTCAATGGGACAACCTAATTGCGTGTAACGATGGTATGTCACTGAGGAGGTTAAACCTCTAGCCATTTCTTTTATCGGTGATACCTGCAAGTGTAGAGGTTAAGTTGAGCTTTTAATGACTCTAGTGGGTTGAGTTGTTGAGCTGAGTAAAGCAGGAAACTTTCCTGACCATGTTCAATTCTAGGGTAACTGGTGAGATCAATTTTGAATTAAATTTCAAACTTTGGATTTTCTAGTGTTAAGTTTAGTGTCTAGAAAAACAGAATAGTGCAATTCTGTTGTAACTTTTCAGAAATGGCTTCAAGAGGTGACAATAGAAATGTTGTTCCACCTGCCAACCTTAAGCCTTGCGAGGTTCTTAAAGGAAGATCTAGAGAGATCAAGTGTGATTAGAGGAAATCATAAAGATTTCATGATAATATCTCTGAATTAATTAGAGGCAATTACTATGTTATCCTTGTGTCAATTATAGCATATATGATTGCTATGTGGCTTTGCTTGAAAACAAAGATGAGACACCCCGTTAGGGTGGGTGAATATATTTTTGAATTTTTAAATTCCAAATATATTCTTAAATTGGTGGCTCCTAGTGAGTACAAGATCACTGATCACAGAGATAGAAAACTAGTGGTTCCTAGGAAGTGTTAGACCACTGGCTACACAGTTATGAGATTGTGGTTCCTAGTAGTGAATAGATTACTGATCACATGTCAAGACATGATGGTTCTTAGTAGTGGAAAGGCTACTGATCATATATCAAGACATGATGATTCCTAGTAATAAAAGTGTCTATTGTGTCAGGAGGTTGTGATACCTAGTATTAAAGTGACTACTGATCACAGGTTAAAACATTGTGATTCCTAGTAGTAGAAAGTTTACTGACCACATGTTGAGAAATTAGTGATTCTGGCTATCACAAAGAATACAGATAGCAAAAAGTTTACTGACCACATGTTGAGAAATTAGTGATTCTGGCTATCATAAAGAATATAGATAGCAAAGGCACAGGTTTCGGCCAACGTGGAATATTCTCAACGAACTGACGAAGCCATTCAGCTTCTTCAATTGCTTTATCCAAAGCAATAAATTCAGATTCCATCGTTGATCTCGATATATATGTTTGCTTGGAAGATTTCCAAGACACGGCTGCCCCTCTAAGAGTAAACACATAACCACTAGTGGATTTGGAATCCTTTATATCAGATATTCAATTAGCGTCACTATACCCTTCTAATATCGCTGGGTATCTGGTATAATGCAACCCATAATCCCAGGTGCAGCGTAGATAACTTAACACCCCTGTAATGCCTCTCCAATGAGTGGCATTTGGATTACTCGTGTACGCACTAAGCCTGCTAATAGAGTAGGCTATATCCGGCCTAGTACAACTTCTGTAAGCATGTAACAAATCAAAACTAGAAAATATTTAACATGTCAAAAATTGCAACAGCCATAAGCATGCAAATTATATTATAAAATTAAAATCATGCAAATCATGGTAGGGAATTATGAACCGTACTCATAAAATAAAATCATACTAAAACAATTAAGTATGCAGATTATGATAGAGCCTTCGAATTAAACTACCATTTCAGAAAACCAGTGGATTAGGAAATCAAATTGAATGTCTATAGGCATGGAATTATACTGAATATAGAAAAAAAAAAAAAAAAAAAACACACCAATTAAACTTTGCATATAATAAGTCACTTTATAAAAACCCAGTGAACAAGAAAACAATCTTGGTTGCGCAAGAATAAACCCTAGCAGTCTTTGATTTTGCTTACAAAATTAGAACCAAACATTGTTTTAATATTCTAAACATACACACGAGAGTGTAAAACAAAAATAACTTCAATGCAAAGCTGTGTATCTTTGATATATTAGCATGTGAGAAATATATGACACAGTAGGCTTTAATAATCAAAGCAAGTCACAGTGAACATTCTAGGAAGCAAAACCTATATATATGATTTCTATGGTGCTCCACAGAACAAAGCAATAACATGCAAAAATTAAAACCAAAACCAATTTTGGGCAGGAAAATCATGTTATTCTAAAACTGCTAGATGAATCTATTTGTTGAATTAATGTTACCGGAACGGAAAACCCAACCTAGTTGACTGGAGATCCTAAGATCTAGGTTCAAAGAGACAACCTAATTTCGTGTAACGGGTGAGTCACTGAAGAAGTAAATCCTCTTACCCATTCCTTTGTACAATGATACCCTGTAAGTGATATGAATAGTCAACCGTGGTATAATGAGATACCTTATATAGGTCACCTATGTGAGTGCGAAGTGGGGCCATTTCTTTAAGAATTGGTAAGGCCAAATTCTTTAAAGCCACTCACTAAACCAAGCTAGTGTTCTAGGGAAATACCGGACACACCAGTGAGAACAAGAACAATGGTCGACTAACTCTTGTGTGAGGTCTATTTTCTTGGTTTACATAAACGACAGAACAGTTCAAGACATCATGTTTACTTGTCAGCCAGTAAATCCAATAGACTTTCACTACGAAAGGTTCAAGGCCAACAGTTACCTTTTCTGATGTAGGGTTAATCTGTGTGCTTTCTCTCTGAGTCTTTATTGTAAACGTTGTCCGTTTTCTTTATTCAGTCACTTTTTATTCATGTGGGGGATTGTTGAAAAAAATGGTTTTATGGTGACTTAAATATGAAATTAAAGTAGGTCCCAACCATTGGTTGAGTTGGGATTAAATGGGTTTAGAGTCTTTGTAACGAGGTCTTCATACCACAAAAAGAATGACCCAAAATCATTAAGAATTGAATGAGAAATTGTCTCGTAAAGATGGCCTCATGAATGAGGTATTGAGAATTGTGTATAACTACCAATCCCACATTGATTATAGAGGAAAACTTTGATGGGTATTTAAAACTCAAGATTTTGATAACGGTATGAGCCCTTTGGGGCATCCAAATTTTCCGAAGGAAGGAAGCTATAGATGCATCAAGGATGGACTTGGGCCAAGACTATGGCCCAAGTTGGTTATGCAAAAATTGCCATACGCGTGTGCGCCGCCCACCCGCCCTCCCAGACCGGATCAGGCCAGGTCTAGGTTCGTGGTCCATGGTCCGTGATCCGTGGGTCATGGATCTTGGGACTTGGGTTTGGGCTTGGGCTTGCTGGAATGGATTGAGTGTAGGGGTTGGATTTGGCCCACCCATCTTAATCTTTTTAGGCCAAGCCAGATCTATGGACTGCAGGAATATATATACAAAACCTATGTGTATAATAGAGCTGGTAACTCCTTTATTCATGAAGGATTTAATCTATCAGTTTTGCAGGTTAATACAGAATTGATTTTTGCATTAGTGGCCAGCTTTCATGGCTGGAAGGTTTCTCCTCTCTTCCCCATTGTGTATATACAGTTAGTTGATCACATATTTTTTTCTTCCAGAATATATACAGTTAGTTTGTTTCCTCATATAATTTTCTTCATGTGTTGAGAGAGTGCTGCCATTGTCGGTTCGCCAAAGCTATCATGAGGTACTTCTGCGCTAGCCGGTCTAAACCGTCGTATCTTGGGAGATAGAAGCCAACGTACCTCCAGCACCCACGGTGAGGTGGCTAATCTATTTTAAGGAGACTGTGGTACCACACAGGCTTCCGTTTGTTTTCTTTACCAATTTATTGTGTTGTTTATTTCTGTACAATATAATTGTAAATTAGTGAGATCTTTACACCCCAAAAAGAATGACAAAAAAACCATTACGGTTTGAATGAGAAATTGACTCATTAAGTTGGCGTCATGAAAGAGGTGTTGGGAAATGTGTAAAACCTTGAATCCCACATTGATTGTAGAAGAGAGCATTGATGGGTATTTAAATTCCATGTTTTGCCTAATGGTGTAAGCCTTTAGGGCATCCAAATTTCCTGAAAGAAGGGAGTTATGGATGCTTCAAGGATGGATTTGGGCCAAGACTATAGTCCAAGTTGGTTAGGCAAAAATTGCCATACGCGCATGCACGCCGCCTGCCCGCCTGGATCGGGCCGGGTCCGGGTATGTGATCCGTGATCCGTGGGTCGTAGGTCACGGATCGTGGATTGTGGACCTTGGGACTGGGATTGGGTTTGGGCTTAGGCTTGAGGCTTGAGGCTTGAGGCTTGAGGCTTGCTGGAATGGATTGAGTGTGGGGGTTAGGCTTAGTCCACCCATCTTAATCTTTTTAGGTCAAACCAGTGTTGTGGGTTGCAGATTGTATACATTACATAGATGTATAATACATGTGTAACTCCTCTATAATTATGATGAATTATTCCAATAGTTTTGCAGGTTTAATATAGAATTCATTTCTGCATTTGTGAGGGGCCTTGATGGTTGGAGCCTCTTCCTCTCTCCCTCCATGTGTATAAAAGGAGACCCTTCTCCTTCAGTTTTCTACCCATAAAATTTGCTCCTCTTTGTCTTTCAAAAATTTTCTCTAGTTTTTATATTCTTCTTGTGAGAGAGTGTTGTAAAGTTCTGTTTGCTGAAACTACTCAGTCGGTGCATTGCTGTAGCTGGTCCAACCATCATATCCTGGGAGATAGGCGTCGAACAACGTCCAACACCCAACCGGTGAGGCGGAGAATCTGTTTTAAGGACACTGTCTAGTGCAGGCTTTGGTTTGCCTTTTGTTGTTATTATTATTTTTTTTTTATGTATTTTTGTTCTTCTACTTGTAATTTCTAGCATGATGTTATAGTCTATAATTGCAAATACAAAATATTAATTTATTTGTTCTATGTGATCCCATAATTTATACAACACTTTACATATTTTTATAATTATTTTTTTTATTTTTTTTTAATTTTTTTTCATCTATCACACTATTTTGAAATTTTTTCATACCTGTGGAGAAGTGATTTGAAAATACTCTTTCGATCCAATGGGACGCTCGAGATCCTCAGCTAGTAACCTGAAAAGGAATGAACACTTCGGTCGGGGGTGTCGAAATTAGCACTCCGACGGATAAGTCAGTGTATACTCTCTTGGTTGCTTGTATCTTAAGTTAAACCTACTAATTCTCACATACCTCTCTTTGGTTGATGTTCTTCTATTTATATCTTTTTCTGGACCTTAGGGTCGGGCCCACCTTTAATCCGTCATGTAATTATTTACTCGGCTCTTTTTGTTGCAAACCACTCTTCACTCAGCTCCTTGCTCAACTGGTTATGTGGCCGATTAGGGTACTTCTGAATTTATATAAGATAGGGCCGAATACGATGTATATATCTCGATTCTCTAAGTTCACTTATTCGGCCTCTTTGCATCCCCTAATATTCAGCCCCCACAATTGCCCCCCAAACACCCCACTAACAACAGTTAGCTAGCGTGTTTGGTTTTGAACTTAAAAAGCCAGAGCCGAAATTCGGCGGCTAACCTCATTCCAACGCGAATGTCAGAACGCACACACTTTTTGGTCATCATTACAACTTCCTGCCCCTTCGTACGCTTCTTTCATTTATTGTGATTTAAAATTTTGTTGTCCTTTCGAATGTATATACATTTTTTGAATACTTGGAGCTCTTGGTGTGCCTTCCGATTCACCTCTGCAACCTCCTTTTATTCCTTACTGTCTTCTCCGCCTCTTGTAAGTTCTCTTCCTCTCTATTTCGAATCGCTTTTCCTGGTTTGTTTTTAGTTTAGCATATTCCATAGACTGACGAAAATGGCAAAGCATTTGAAAGACCTCCTTTCTGCAGATCGAGCCTCTGGCTTTCGATGCCATTTTTCCATCCCTAATGACGTCTGTCTGTCATTGACAGACAGCACCCTTGATATGGAGAGGGCTGAAGAAAGCACAATTGTCTTCCCTCTCTTATCAATTGCAGAGGGCGGAGTTCGTTTCCCCCTTTACCCATTTCTTAGGGCCGTCCTTCGCCACTGGGGTCTAATCCCTTCCCAACCTAATGTAAATTTTTTTTGAATCATAATGGGGGTTATAGAGTTAAACCGTCCCCTTAGGATTAATCTCGGCATACCTGCTATTCGGCATTGTTATGCCTTGGCCAAATCTTCGGGCCGACATGGGCGCTATTTCCTTAGGGCCAAGGACATCGACCATCAATTAGTGACTATGCTTTCCAACTCTGGCAAGTGAGTTGATGATGTTATGGTTGTTGTCTGAGGTAACTGGGAATTCGGCGAAGGCGAAGACCGCCTAGATCCTATTCCTAGACGGAGAGGTGAACTAGGTGGCCATATAACTCCTTCCGTTTATCTTTCTTATATTTATTCGGCTTTATTTTTGTGGTCTCGTGGTTTTACTTGTGCAGGAACGATTTGAAGAAAGTTTTGATTTCAACTGACGACACCGTTCTTGCGAAAATTAAAGTCGCGCTCCAATACTTTGGCCGTCTAAGCCTTCAGAAACAAGGGAGGGCGGCCCACATTCTTCTTCGATACGAGCCAACGTATACGACGTTTTCGGCGGCAGAAAACATCCCAGTTCCGAGGGGTGAAGAGTTTCTCACGGCCCTTATCTTAACCAACTTCAAAAACTTGAGGCAAGTTGGTTTGGAGGGATTCGATTGGGAGCAGGTGGAGGTAGCCGAAGAGGTCGCTGAGGAGTCAAACCAGTCTGAAGCCGAAGTAGACGAGGCTTTGAAGTTGGCCTTTGAGGAAACCGGTCTCAATTCGTCCAACCCTCCGTCTACCTCAGGCCGAGGGGATGTCTCCTTCGAAGACATCTTTACAGATTTAGGAGACCTCCCCGGCGCGTATCCTGAGGACATGGCTGGGTTGTTGCTCACGCAACTTGCCAAGAAGAAAAACGCCGAAAGAATGGCCGCCCGGCGGAGAGTCAAGGCCATCCGATTGGAAATTCCACCCGCTGCCGATGTTGAGCCCTCCCTGCTTGTCGTCGAGAAAGAGACGGCTCAAACCAAAACGACTGAGATGGAGCAGGTAGAGTAGGGGGATCAGGAGGGTCAGCAAAGGGGAGAGAAATGCCCCGCCGAGAAAGAAGCCGAGTTCGCTAAAGAGCAAGTCGATAAACGGCCACACATTGAGGAGTCGGATTTGGTTGTTCCATTCACTGTTCAACCAAAGATAAGGAACATGCCGATTTCCTTTGACGCGTCGGCTTTAAAAGACCCGACTGTGGCCTTGAGCATGGCCCCTTCGATCTCCCTGCCGGTTGACAGAGCCGCATTTCGGGCTGAGCCAGATCTACTGTCGATTGCATTAGCTGCTCAGTCGGCCTTATTGGTACATGCTTTATATGCAGTCTTCTGCCTAAATACATATATTTTTATTATTATTCATCTTTATTTCGTTATTTTGCAGACGGTGGGCAGGATCGCCGAAATAGGTTGCGTTAACATGACGCTATAGAGCAGATCGGCTTGCTGAAAACCGAAGTTGAAAGTGAAAAGAACAAGGCTGTGGAAGCCTCTCAAAGAGCCGATTCCGAAGCGGCGAAAGCGGCGGAGGAACGTGCAAGGGCCGACTCTGAGGCCGAGAGCGCGAGGAATTCTGACCAGCTAAGGCTGGCTGCCGAAGACAGGGCAAAAGCGAGTGAGGACGCGCTCTAATTAGCCAAGGAGGTGATTGCCAAGTTAGAAGCCGACTTGGAAGAATCGAAGAAGGCGAAGGAAAAAGTCGACTTCGAGGTTTCCAAAGCGTTCGAGGTTAAAAAGGAAGCCGCCTTGGAGAGCTATGCGGAGGAAGTGCCCAAATTCGAGAACCGAGGCTTCAAACACGACTAGCTCAAAGCCCTTGCTACCGCGAATGTGACATTGGCCCAACCGATTCCATTCGAGCAAGTGGACGTTGAGCCGCTAGAGTCTGATACGGAGGATTGACTAGGGTGATATTTTAATTTTTTCTAGGCATCTTCCATGCAAGGTTGTAACTTTTTGTTTAGTAGATTTCTGTTAGTTTAAGGTAATTTTCATGCGTAAAATGGCTACTATCTGCACTCAATTTATTAATGAAAATTCCCTTTGCTTGAAAATTTCCTTTGCTCTTCGCTATTATTTGTGCTCAATTTTTTGCTATTGATGAATAGTGTTACTTTTTACTACTGTGGATAAAATCACTGTTGTCTACTGTGCTTGCTAGCTATCGATCCAATAGGATGTAGGATTATGAGGTGAGTGAATTAAACATCCGTGAACTCCTGCCGATTGGGTAACTATCTTGGCAATTTAGTAACTTATCCATCTTTCAATTTATCCGAACAAGTGAATCAGCTCAGGGCCTCGTTGTCTGGCCGATTAGATTCATGAATTTGCCCTTGCGATGGCCACTTTATGAACTGGAACGCCGAATATTATTAGGTCATGGAGTGGCCGTGGCACGAGTAAATTGGCGCCGAGCTTAGATATTTTTTCGATTAGATTAATAAATCTGCCCTTGCCGCAACCAATGTATGAACTGGTACGCCAAATGCTATTAGTTCATGGAGTGGCTATGGCACGAGTAGATCGGCGCCGGGCTTAGATATTTGGCCGATTAGATTAATAAATCTGCCCTTGCCCCAGCCAATGTATGAACTACTATGCCGAATACTATTAGTTCATGGAGTGGCTGTGGCAGGAGTAGATCAGCGTTGGGCTTTTGAAGTTTAGCATTAATGAGATCGCCTCGGGGGCGCTGCACCCGTTAGGAATAAATGGGGTGAGTGCTTCGCGCGCGTAAGTCCCATTAGTGTGTTCAGACTCAATTTAAACCAGTCTGTTGAGGAAGGTTAGATAAGTGAGAATGTCAAATAGACTATTCTTCAGCAGTAGAGGAGAATGAAGGACATTGGTTGAGCTGGATGCAGAGATAAATTGAAGTGGCGAACCTATGCGCACGGGAAGTAGGACGTCGAGGGAGCGGGAAAAGCATCAGTCCCCACGTTGTCGAAGTAGATCACCCAGAAGGGAAAAACAGCAATGGGGCAACTCCCATTGACCGCGATCAAGAGGTGAATCTGATGCAACACCGCGACCGTTGAGTTTTGCGGTTTTTGTGGGAATAAACCAATGATGGAAGCAGATTCAATTGTTCACGACCCAGGTGTGGTAGTCGAGTTCACTCGACAAATTTTTCCATTAGAAGTCCAGCAGTCGATGGTCGGTCGACAGGATTTTGAAGTGTTTTGGGAGGGCATCCATGGAGCAGTGAAAAGACTGTATACCGCCTATGAAATCGGTATGCGTCTATGCGCCGCGCAGCGGGAGATAGAGCAGAAGAATGAACGAATTCGAAACTTGGAGGCTCGTGTGGAGAAGGCTGAGCGTGAGCTAAAAAAGGCCAAAACTGCCGAGCCGCGTACGGCCAGCCAATCTAAACCAGTTGTCGTGGAAAGGGCGACCCAACGACTGATAAGTCATGTGATTGCTAATCGAGATACGGCAAGCATGTTTGCATTAGAGACTGCAAAGACCAGGGCTTATGAAAAAGGCTTCCACGACGGCCGAAAAGTCGGGATAGACAAGACCAAGGAGAAACTCGCCGAGGAGGTATGCTGATGTGAGAATCGGGGGTTCAGGCATGGGTGGATTAAGGCTCTTCAAGCCGTAGAGGCTCTCCGGGGAGCAGGCGTTGATTCGGCATCTCTTATATCAACGTCATCACTTTCCCTTTGGGGCTTTCGAAATCGAGAAGAGTGACGACGAGGGGGATGTCGAATAAACTTGAACATGTATTGCTCTAAAGTGAATTAGAAACGAATTATGTAACACTGATAAGTTCAATAAGACACATTATTATTATTATTATTATTATTATTTTTTTTGTGTTTGCTTGTTATTTCGATTTATGTTTATTTGTTCTGTTATGATCATTTTCCATTTTTCGCCAGCTATGTTTGCGTTTTTTAATAGTAAGATTCATGAAAAACGCACCGAATTCGAGGCTTTTTCCACAAAGAGTGCTTCGAATCCGGAGGCTTATTCGGCCTAAAAGCATCATTCACTGACGGGACTCCGAATTCGTAGGCTTTTTGACTCGGCCAATCGTGATGTCCATGAAGGGTGCTCCGAATTCGGACACTTATTCGGCCCAAAAGTGTCATTCACTGATGGGGCTCCGAATTTGGAGGCTTTTTAACTCAGCCAATCATGATATCCACGAAGGGCACTTCGAATCCGGAGACTTATTTGGCCCAAAAGTGTCATTCACTGATGGGGCTCCAAATTCTGAGGCTTTTTATCTTTGAACTAAAATTCCATATAGTGAGACAAGGAGTCTTTTCATTATAAAGGTGAAAGCTATACACGGCGAACATTCAAAACAAGTCATCATGCCCCATATGCCGGGTTAATGATAAAATTTACGCACATGCGTGGAATTCCAAGGACGTGGCAGACTTCTCCCAGATATGTCTTTGAGCCGATATGCCCCTGCACCCGCGATTGAATCAATCTGATAGGGGTCGTCCTAGTTAGGACCCAGTTTTCCGTCAGCTGGATTCCTGGCAGCTGGAGTACTTTCTTGAGGACCAATTCTCCTGGTGCATAGCGGCGTAGCTGAACACGTTGATTATACGACTTAGCAAGCTATTGCTGATACCGTGCCATGGACGCAAGGGCACGGTCTCGTCGTTCTTCAATCAGAACCAAATCCAAGGCCAACATCATATCATTTCGGCCCATGTCAAAAACTTTTGATTTCAAGGTTGGGAGGCTGATCTCCAGGGGGATGATTGCCTGGGTTCCAAAGCATAAAGCAAACGGCGTTTTCCCAGTGGATCGCGTCGGCATAGTGCGATAAGCCCACAACACACTCGGCAATTCTTCGACCCATCTGCCTTTAGCTTTCTCTAGCCTCTTCTTGATGTCATCCAAGATGGACTTGTTAGAAGCTTCGGCTTGACCATTGCTTTGTGGGTAAGCCAGCGTAAAGAAATAAGGCCGGATACCATACTTGCTGCACAGCTCCCGGTAGACGCTACAATCAAACTGGGTGCCGTTGTCTGAAATAAGCGCTCTTGGACTGCCGAATCTCGTTATGATATTTCTCCATACAAAGCTCTTAACATCAATATCTCGAATGTGGGTTAGTGCCTCCGCTTCGACCCATTTTGTGAAGTAGTCTGTCGCGACGATCAAAAATTGCTTGTTGCTCGGGGCACGAGGTAATGGTCCGACGATGTCAAGTCCTCATTGGGCGAACAGCCAAGGACTGGTGATAGAGCTCAATTCTTCGGCAGGCAAATGGGTTAAAGGGGAAAACTTCTGGCACTATTCACATTTCTTGACGTAATTCTCGGCATCAGCTCTCATTGTCGGCCAATAATACCCTTGTGTCACAGCTCGATGGGCCAAAGAATGCCCACCAGAATGGGCACCACAACTACCTTCATGTATCTCAGTTAGGAGTTCTTCGACTTTATCCGGATGAACGCATTCTAGATATGGACCATAGAGGGATTTTTTGTAGCGCTTTCCTTGCGGATCCAAGTAATATCGCAGGGCTTTGTTTCGCAGTTTGTGTGCTTCTTTCTTTTCCGCTAGGAGCTACTCAGAAGATAGGAATGCAATGATAGGGTCTATCCAGCTTGGACCTGATTCTATGACATTAACTTGAATTGACTCTGAGGGGCAATGCTCGGCTCAGGGATAAATCCCACTTCAATTGTCCATTTGATTTCTGAGTTGATGGTGGAGGCTAGGTAGGCCAGGGCATCTACATGTGTGTTTTGATCCCGGGTTATTTGATTTAGTTCATGATGGTCGAATTTTGCTAGCAAAGAGTTTGCCGTTTTCATGTAAGCTGCCATTCGGTCATTTTTGGCTGCGTATTCCCCTTTCAATTGGTTGATGACTAGCTTTGAATCACAAAAGATAAGAAGATGCCGAGCACCAAGAAGATGTGCATTCCGTAAGCCAGTTAGCAATGCTTCGTATTCGGCTTCATTGTTCGATGCATCGAAGCCCAGTTTGACAACCTGCTTGATTATTGCCCCGTCAAGAGCCATGATCACTACGCTCGCCCCACTGCCGCGTTGATTGGACAATCCATCACAGTACAACTGCCAAATGTCCCCAACATAAATTCTCTAGTTTGGCTTAGGTTGAGTTTGATCAGACTTGAAGTCGGCAAGACCCCCAGTGAATTCGACCACAAAGTCGGCAAGCACTTGCCCCTTGATTGAGGTTCTAGGCAGAAACTGAATATCGTACTGGCTGAGTTCAAGATCCCACTTTGAAAAGCGCCCTGATGCTTCTGCACTATGGAGTACTGACTGGAGGGGGTAGTTCGTTAGTACCCCGATGGTATGCCCCTGAAAGTAATGCATCAGTTTTCTTGCTGCCATGACGAGGGCTAGGATGAGTTTTTCCAACGGAAGGTAACGTGTTTCAGCGTCAACCATTGCCTTGCTCACATAATACACTGGCCGCTGCTTCCCAAGCTCTTCCTTTAATAGTACGGCACTGACGGCCCAGTCGGAAACTGCAGATATAAAATGAGCGGGTCGCTTGCCGAAGGTGTTGTCAAAAGTGGAACTGATCGGAGGTAAGTCTTCAAACCGTTGAAAGCGGCTTCACACTCAGAGGTCCATTCAAAAGCTTTACCCTGCCGTAGGGTATGAAAGAATTATCGGCAGCGATCTGTGGAATGACTGATGAACCTGTTTAGTGCGGCGGCCATCCCCATCAACTTTTGAACCTTCTTCACTAATCGAGGGGAGCTGAGTTCTAGGATTGCTATGATTTGCCTTGGGTTGGCTTCGATTCCTCGGTGGTTGACAATGTAGCCAAGGAATTTGCCGGATCCGATCCCAAATGCACATTTGGAAGCATTCAGCTTCATTTTGTACTTGCGTAAAATGCTAAATGTCTCTTCCAGATTGGCTAGATGAGTTTTCTCTTCTTTGGATTTGACCACCATATCGTCAATGTACACTTCCATAGTACGGCCAAGTTGCTCTTTGAACATGGCAATGACTAGTCTTTGGTAAGTTGCCCTTGCATTCTTCAGCCCAAAAGGCATAACCTTATAGCAATAGGTTCCTCTTGGGGTGAGGAATGCAGTTTTGTCTTGGTCCTCCGGATGCATGGCGATTTGATGGTAGCCTCTGTAGGCATCGAGGAAGCTCATACGTTGATGACGTGTCGTGGCGTCTATGAGTTGGTTAATTATGGGGAGAGGAAAACAATCCTTGGGGCAAGCTTATTTAAGTCCGTGAAATCCACACAAACACGCCAAGTCCCATTTTTCTTCTTTACCACCACAGTATTCGACAGCTATGGGGAAGGTGGTTTGGAAATACTCTATTGATCCACTAGGACGCTCAAGATCCTCAGCTGATGACCTGGATGACCTAAAAAGAAACAAACACTCTGGTCGGGGGTGCCAGAATTAGCACTCCGACGGACAAGTCAGTCTCTATTCTCTGGATTACTTGTATTTTAAGTTAAGTGTACTGATTCTCACATACCTCTTTCTGGCTGATGTTCTTCTATTTATATCTTTTCTTTCTTGGGCCTCGGGGCTAGGCCCACTTTCGATTCGCCGTGTAACTATTTACTCGGCTTCTTTTGCTGCAAGCCGCTCTACTCGACCCCTTACTCAACCGGCTATTTGGTCGAATAAGGTAGGATTCAAATTTATAAGACGGGGTCGAATGCGATGTAAATATTTAACTTTCTAGGTCCCATCATTCAGCCTATTTACGTCTCCTAATATTCGGCCCCTACAATTGCCCCCCAAGCACTCCACTAATGACAGTTAGCTGGAGTGTTTGGTTTCGAACTCGAAAAGTCAGAACTGAAATTTGGCGGCTAACCTCATTCCAACGCAGATGTCAGAGCACACGCCTCTCAGTTATTATTTCAACTTCTCGTCCCTTCGTACGCTTCAATTTATTATGATTTAAAATCTTGTCGTCTTTTCAAACACGCATTTTTGGATGATAGTTTTTGGACTACCTTCCGACTCAACTCTGCAACTTCCATTCATCCTTCACTGACCTCTGTCTCTTGTAAGTTCTCTTCCTCTCTGCTTTGAATCCCTTTTCCTGGTTTCCCTTTAGTTTAGTACGCTCCTATAGGCTGACCGAAATGGCAAAGCATCTAAAAGACCTCCTCTCCGCGGACCGAATCTCTGGCTTTCAACGCCATTTTTCCATCCCAGACGGCACCCTCAATATGGAGAGGATTGATGAAAGCACAATCGTCTTCCCTCTCTTATCAATTACTGAGGGCGGAGTTCGTTTCCCGCTTCACCCATTTCTTAGAGCTGTCCTTCACCATTGGGGTCTAATCCCCTCCCAACCCAATGTCAACTTTTTTAGAATAGTAATGGGGATTATAGAGCTAAACTGTCGCCTTAGGATTAACCTCGGCATTCTTGCTATTCGGCATTGTTATGCCTTGGCCAAATCTTTTGGTCGGCATGGACGTTATTTCCTTAGGGCCAAGGACACCGACCATCAATTAGTGATTATGCTTTCCAGTTCTGGGAAGCGAGTCGATGATGTTATGGTCGTTGTCCGAGGTAATTAGGAATTCGGCGAAGGCAAGGATCGCCTTGATCCTATTCCCAAACGGAGGGGCGAACCAAGTGGCCGTATAGTTTCTTGCGTTTATTTTTCTTATATTTATAAAGCTTCATTTTTGAGATCTCATGGTTTTTCTTGTGCAGAAAACGATTTGAAGAAAGTCTTGACTTCAACCGACGATGCCGTTCTTTCGGAAATTAAAGTCGCGCTCAAGTATTTCGGCCGTCCGAGTCTTCAGAAACAAGGGAGGGCGGCTCACGTTCTCCTTCGGTACGAGCCGACATATACGACATTTTCGGCGGCAGAAAACATCCCAATTCCGAGGGGTGAAGAGTTTCTTACGGCTCTTATTTTGACCAACTTCAAAAACTTGCGGCAGGTTGGTTTCGAGGGGTCCGATTCGGAGCGGGCGCAAGTAGTTGAGGCCACTGAGTCAGACGAGTTCGAAGCCGAAGTAGACGAGGCTTTGAAGTTGGCCTTTGAGGAAGCCGGTCTCAATTCAGCCAATCCTCCGGCCACTTCGGGCTGAGGGGACCTTCCATTTGACGACATTTTTACCGGTTTAGAGGATCTTCCCGGCACATATCCCGAAGACATGGTTGGGTTAAGCCTCACACAGCTCGCCAAAAAAAACAATGCGGAAAGAATGGCCGCGCGGCGAAGAGCAGAGGCCATTCGATCTGAAGTGTCACCTGCCACCAAAATTCAGCCCTCCCTACCTGTTATTGAGGAGGAAATGGCTCAAACCCGAAGTGCCGAGTCCGAGGCGATTGTGCAGACTGAGTCTGAGGCGGTTGTACAGACCAATGAAGAGGCTGTGGCGTCCTGCCGAGGTCGCGACCGACTCTGAAGAAAACCGTGCTGACAAATGGCCGCGTTTAGAAGAGTCGGATGTGATTGTGCCCTTTGTCATTCAACCAAAGATAAAAAACACGCCGATCTCCTCTGACGCGTCGGCTATTAAAGACCCAGCCGTGGCGTTGAGCATGGCTACGTCTGTCTCATTGCCGGCTGACAAGGTGGCTTTCCAGGTGGAGCCGGATCTGCTGGCGATAGCATTAGCCGCTCAATCGACTCTTCTAGAGTATACCTTGACCTTGTCTTTCCCTTTTATGCAAATATTGTGTTGGTTTTAATTTCTTGTTTTGCAGACAGTCGGGAGAATAACTGAGATAGGCCGTCGCCAGCATGACGCCGTCAAACGACTCGGACGTTTACAATCGAAAGTAGAGGGCCAGAGGACCAGGGCTGATTTCGAAGCGGCGAGGGTGAAAATGGAAGGTGCGAGGGCCGAGACCGAGATAAAGAGGGCGCGAAATGCGGACCAGCTGAGATTGGCCACCGAGAAGAGGGCAGACGCGAGCGAAGATGCGCTCAAGTTAGCCCAAGAGGCGATATCCAAACTGGAGGCTGAATTGGAAGACTTGAAGAAGGCGAAGGAAAAAGCCGACTCCAAGGCTTCCAAAGCATACGAGGCTGGGCAAAGCGCTGCTCTCGACAATTATGTGGAAGAAGTCCCCAAATTTGAAAATTGGGGATTCAAACACGGCTGGCTCAAAGCCCTTGCTGCTGCTGATGTGACATTGGCTATGCCGATTCCGTACGAGCAAGTGGATGTTGAGCCGCTGGAGTCTGACTCTGAGAATTAATTAGGGCGACACTTTTTGTTACAACTTTTTGTTCAATAGTTTTTATGTATTGCTACAGTTTAAGTTTTTTGCTAGGCATTTTCATGCGAACTTGTAGCTTTTTGTTTAGTAGTTTTCACATGTAAAATGGCTATAGTTTGTGTCCAATTTACTAATGAAAATTTCCTTTGTTCTTTGCTATTATTTGTGCTTAATTTTGCTATTGATGAATGTACTTTGCTATTAAATTTCCTTTGTACAGTTTTTGCTTAATTTCCTTTGTACTTTGGATAAAACATTCGCGTACATTTGCCGATTAGATAGCTAGGCAGTTTAGTAATTTATCCCTGTTGAATAGCCGATCAGATAGATAAATCTGCCCTTACCCCAGCCAATGTATGAACGCCGAAAGTTGAATATTATTAGTTCATGGAGTTACTGTGGCATAAATCGATCAGCATTGGGCTTAGATATTTGGACGATCAGATTAATAAATCTGCCCTTGCCCCAGCCAGTGCATGAGCTCCAAAAGTCGAATACTGTTAGTTCATGGAGTGGCTGTGGCATAAATCGATCGGACATGAGCTCCGACAGCCGAATACTGTTAGTTCATGGAGTTGCTGTGGCATAAATTGATCGACATCAGGCTTAGATATTTGGCCGATCAGATTAATAAATCTGCCCTTGCCCCAGCTAGTGCATGAGCTCCAACAGCCGAATATCATTAGTTCGTGGAGTAATCCGATCGGCATCGGGCTTAGATATTTGGCCTATCAGATTAATAAATCTACCCTTGGCCCAGCTAGTGCATGAGCTCCAAAAGCTGAATACTATTAGTTCATGGAGTTGCTGTGGCATAAATCGATCGGCATCGGGCTTAGATATTTGGCCGATCAGATTAATAAATCTGCCCTTGCCCCAGCCAGTGCATGAGCTCCAACAGCGGAATATCATTAGTTCATGAAGTTGCTGTGGCATAAATCGATCGGCATTGGGCTTAGATATTTGGCCGATCAGATTAATAAATCTGCCCTTGCCCCTGCCAATGCATGAGCTCCAAAAGCCGAATACTGTTAGTTCATGGAGTTGCTGTGGCATAAATCGATCGGCATCGGGCTTTTAGAGTTTAGCATTAATGAAGTCGCCTCGGGGGCGCTGTGTGCATTAGGAATAAATGGGGTGGGTTCTTCGCGCCAGTGATTCCACTTATCGAGTTCAGACTAAATTTAAACTAGCTTGTTGCGGAAGGTCAGATAAGAGCGAATGTCAAATAGATTATTCTTCAACAGCAGAGGAGAAGGGCGAACATTGGCTGAGCTAGACACTGAAATGAATCGCAGCAGCAAGCCCATACGCATGGGAGGTAGGACGTCCAGGGAACAGGAAAAACGTCAGCCCCCAAGTTGTCAAAGCAGATCACCCTAAAAAGAAAAACAGCAACGGGGAAGCTCCCCATGACCACGACCGAGAAGTGAGCCCGACGCGACGCCGCGACCGTTGAGTTTTGTGGTTTTTGTGGGGAATATACCGATGACGGAGGCAGATTCTATTGTCAACGACCCAGGTGTAGTAGTCGAGTTCGCTCGACAGATTTTTCCACCAGAAGTCCAGCAGTTGATGGTTGGTCGACAGGATTTCGAAGTATTTCGAGAGGGCATCCATGGGGCGGTGAAAGGGCTATATACCGCTTATGAAGTCGGCATGCGCCTGCGCGCTGCACGGCAAGAAATAGAGAAGAAGGACGAACAAATTCAAAATTTGGAGGCTCGCGCGGAGAAGGCCGAGCGTGAGCTTAGGGAGCTTAAGAAGGCTCAACCACCGAGCCGCGTGCGGCAGGTCAATCTAACCCGGTCGTAGAGGAGAGAGTGACCCAACTGCTATTAAGTCATGCAATTGCCGATCGAGATACGACAAGCATGTTTGCCGTAGAAAATGCAAGGACCATGGGTTATGAAAAAGGCTTCCACAATGGCCGGAAAGTCAGGATAGACAAGACCAAGGAGAAACTCGTGGAGGAGGTCTGCCGATGCGAGAACTGGGGCTTTAGGCACGGGTGGATTAAGGCTCTTCAAGCCGCAGAGGCTCTCCAAGAAGCAGGAATTGAATCGGTGTCGCCATTATACCAACGCCATCATCTTTCTTATGGCGCTTTCAAAATTGAGAAGAGCGATGACGAGGGTGACACCGAATAGAACTGGACGTATTGTCAACGCTCCAATGTACTGAATTGAATGTATTTATCGGCTAATTTAATAAAATATTTTGTTTTAAATGTTTGCGTTTTTCTTTGAATGTTTACATGCTTAATTAAGCATCTCATTTTGAATGTTTGCATGTTTTAACTTGTTTATGTGGTTCGCGCCGGCTGAACTTAATTAAGCATTTCATTTTGAATGTTCGTATGCTTTAACTGTGTATACGGTTTTCGCCGGCTCAACTTAACGAAGCATTTCACTTTGAATATTTGTATGCTTCAAGTTTCGTGTACGGCGCGTTATACACGGCTTTGGCTCCGAATTCAGAGGCTTTTTATCTAAGGGCACTCCGAATCCGGAGTCTCATTCGGCCCATAAGTGTTGTGCTGATGGGGCTCCGAATTCGAAGAGTTGAATATTGGCCAATCGTGATATCCATGAAGGGTGCTCCGAATTCAGAGTCTTTATTCCGCCCAAACGTGGCCTGCACGGATGGGGCTCCGAATTCGAAGACTTTTGTATTGGCCAATCGTGATATCCACGAAGATCGCTCCGAATCCGGAGGCTTAATCGGTCCAAAGGTGTCATGCACCGATGGGGCTCCGAATCCGGAGACTTATATTGGCCAATCTTGATATCTATGAAGGGCGCCCCGAATCCGGAGGCTTAATCGGCCCAAAGGTGTCATGCACCAATGGGGCTCCGAATCCAGAGACTTTTGAACTAAATTGAGCGATGAGGAAACGGGAGACTTTGCATTGCAAAAGTGAAATATGTACATGGTGAACCATTCAAAACTAGTACCATTCCCCACAGGTCGGGTTTAATGATAGAATTTACGCAAATGCGTTGAATTCCAAGGCCGTGGCAGACGCCTTCCAGACATGTCTTTCAGCAGATATGCCCCTACTCTCGCGATCGAATCGATCTGATAGGGGCCGTCCCAGTTAGGACCCAATTTTCCATCAGCTGGTTTCCTGGTAGCTGGAAGTACTTTCTTCAGGACCAACTCTCCCGGTGTGTAGCGGCGCAGCTGAACACGTTGATTATACGACTTAGCAAGCTGCTGCTGATACCGTGCCATGGATGCAAGGGCACGGTCTCTTCATTCTTCAATCAGAATCAAATCCAAGGCCAGCATCATGTCGTTTTGGCCCATATCAAAAACTTTCGATTTCAAGGTTGGGAGGCCAATCTCTAGGGGTATGATTGCCTGGGTTCCAAAGCATAAAGCAAACAGCGCTTCCCCAGTAGATCGCCTCGGCGTAGCTCGATGAGCCCACAACACACTTGGCAATTCTTCGACCCATTTGCCTTTAGCTTTCTCTAGCCTCTTCTTGATGCCGTCCTAGATGGATTTGTTAGAGGCTTCAGCTTGACCATTGCTTTGTGGGTAAGCCGACGTGGAAAAGTAAGGCCGGATACCATACTTGCTGCACAGCTCTGGGTAGACGTCACAATCAAACTGGGTGCCGTTGTCTGAGATAAGTGCTCTTGGAATGCCAAATCGTGTTATGATATTTCTTTATACAAAGCGCTTAACATCAGCATCTCGAATGTGCGTTAATGCTTCTGCTTCGACCCATTTTGTGAAGTAATCTATCGTGACAAACAAGTATCGCTTGTTCCCTGGGGCCCTCGGCAATGGTCTGACGATATCAAGTCCCCACTGGGCGAACGGCCAGGGACTGGTGATAGAGCTTAACTCTTCAGCAGGCAGATGGGTTAAGGGGGAGAACTTCTGGCATTGTTCACATTTTTTCACATAACATTCGGCATCTGCTCTCATTGTCGGCCAATAATACCCCTGTGTTACAGCTCGATGAGCCAAAGAGCGCCTGCCAGAATGTGCGCTACAACTGCCTTCATGTATTTCAGTTAGAAGCTCTTCGACTTTGTCCGGATGCATGCATTCCAGGTATGGACCAGAAAGGGATTTTTTTATAAAGCTTTCCTTGCGGATCCAAGTAGTATCGCAGGGCTTTGTTTCGCAGCTTGTGCGCTTCTTTCTTGTCTGCTGGGAGCTGTTCGAAAGACAAGAATGCAGCAATGGGATCCATCCAACTCGGTCCTGACTCTATGATATTGACCTTGACTTCCTCCGAAGGGCCAATGCTCGGCTTCGGGATGAAACCTACTTCGATGGTCCGTTTAATCTCTGAGTTAATGGCGGAGGCTAGGCAGGCCAGGGCATCTGCATGTGTGTTCTGATCTCATGTTATCTCATTCAATTCATGATGGTCAAATTTTTCCAGCAAGGAGTTAGCCGTTTTCATGTAAGCTGCCATACGGTCATTTTTGGCTGCGTACTCCCCCTTTTGCTGATTGATCACCAGTTTTGAATCGCAAAATACAAGCAAACGCCGAGCACCTAGAAGATGTGCATTCTGCAAACCAGTTAAAAGGGCATCGTATTTGGCCTCGTTATTTGATGCTTCGAAGCCGAGTTTGACAGCCTGCTCAATTATTACACCGTCGGGAGCCATGATTACTACTCCGGCTCCACTGCCCCGTTGATTGGATGATCCATCACAGTACAACTGCCAAATGTCCCCAACATAAATTCTCCAGTTCGGCTTCGGTCGAATTTCATCAGACTTGAAGTCGGCAAGACCCCCAGTGAATTCAGCCACAAAGTCGGCAAGCACCTCTCCTTTGATTAAGGTTCTAGGCAGAAACTGAATATCGTACTGGCCGAGTTCAAGAGCCCACTTTGAAACGCACCTTGATGCTTCTACACTAAGGAGTACCTACCGGAGGGGGTGGTCCGTTAATACCCCGATGCTATGCCCCTGAAAGTAATGCATTAGCTTTCTCGCCGCTATGACGAGGGCCAGAATGAGTTTTTCCAACGGAAGATAGCGTGTTTCGGCGTCAACCATTGCCTTGCTCACATAATACATTGGCCGTTGCTCTCGCAGCTCTTCCTTTATCAGTACGGCGCTGACGGCCCGGTTGGAAACTGCCAGATACAAAATGAGCAGGTCACCTGCCGAAGGTGTTGTCAAGAGTGGCACTGATTGGAGGTAGGTCTTAAGGCCGTTGAAAGCGGCTTCGCACTCGGCGGACCATTCAAAAGCCTTGCCCTGCCGTAGTGTATGAAAGAATTATCGGCAGCGATCTGTGGACCGACTGATGAACCTGTTGAGTGCGGCGGCCATCCCCATCAACTTTTGAACTTCTTTCACTGAATGAAGGGAGCCAAGCTCCAAGATTGCTGTGATTTGCCTCGAGTTGGCTTCGATTCCTCGGTGATTGACAATGTAACCCAAGAATTTGCCATAACCGATCCCAAATGCACATTTGGAAGCGTTCAGCTTCATTTTGTATTTGCATAAAATGCCGAATGTCTCTTCCAGATCGGCTAGATGAGTTTGCTTTTCTTTGGACTTGACCACAATATCGTCAATGTACACTTCCATAGTGTGGCCGAGTTGCTCCTTGAACATGGCAGTGACCAATCTTTGGTAAGTTGCCCTTGTATTCTTCAGTCCAAAAGGCATAACCTTATAGCAATAGGTTCCTCTTGGGGTGAGGAATGCAGTTTTGTCTTGGTCCTCCGGATGCATGGCAATTTGATGGTAGCCTCTGTAAGCATCGAGGAAGCTCATACGCTTATGGCATGCCGTCGCATCTACAAGTTGGTCTATTCTGGGGAGGAGAAAACAATCCTTGAGGCAGGCTTTGTTTAGGTCCGTGAAGTCAACGCAGACTCGCCAAGTCCCATTTTTCTTCTTCATAACCACAGTATTCGAGAGCCGTGTAGGGTAGGTCACTTCCCTGATTGCCCCGGCGTCAAGAAATCGGTCAACCTCTTCAACAACGGTGGCAGTGTGCTCCGCGGCTGACCGCCGACTTTTCTGAACAATCAGCTTGCATTTAGGGTCAACATTTAAGTGGTGCTGCGAAACAGATGGATCTACACCCGGCATCTCATATGGAGTCCAAGCAAATACATCAATGTTGCCGAGCAGGAAGGAAATTAACTGCTGTCTGTCGGCTTGACTCAAGGAGGCGCCGACTATGAAGAACCTGTCTGGGTTTCCGTTGATTTCAACTCGATCTAGGGCTTCCGTGGCCTTTTCACTTGGGAGCTGCCCAACATCGTTGAGGCTCTCCCGATCCGGCACCTCAATAGAATTCACTTGCAACTCCTTTGTCGTCTTTCCAGCAAGGAGATAACATGCTTGTGCCGATTTCTAGGAGCCACGGATTTGCTCAATGTCGCGTTCTGTCGGGAAGCGTAGCAGCTGATGATAGTGCTGGGCACGGCCTGCATAGTATGCAACCAAGTTCGCCCCATGATGAGATTATACGGCGATGGCAGCTTGACGACCAGGAATTCAACATCCACTGTTCGGGAGCCCGCTCGAACGGGTAGTGTGATTTTCCCCAACGGGTATTTGGATTGGCATTGAAGCTGAATAGTGGATAAGGAGCCGGAGAAAGATCTAATTTGGAGAAGCCAAGTTTGGTGAATGTCTTGTAATACATGACTTCCGATGTGCTCCCCGGGTCAATGAGTACGCGCTCAACGGTGAATCGGTTTACGCGTAACTCGATTACCAAGGGATCGATGCGTGGAAGTGTCACTCTAGCCAAATTTGAATCATCGAAAGCAATGCTCGCAGCTACATGGGGCCGTTTAGCTAGAGTGAGTTGATTTTGAGGGTCGGGATTCGACTGAATCGTATGCATCGTGGATGACATTGGCAGGCTGTAAATCATGTGGATCACGCCGAGTGGAGGTGAATCCTGTCGTAAGGCTATTGTTTTGGTTGAGTTGCCTTTTCGGATGTACTGTTATAGCCGACCATCTTGTACCAATTCCTCCAGGTGATCCTTCAATGCATAACAGCTCTCAGTATCATGGCCATGATCCTTGTGATACTCGCACCGCCTATCCCGTCTTCTCGTTTCGGGAGGTCCCACCATTTTGGACGACCATTTGAAGAACGGAAGGTGTTGGACTTTGGACATAACCGTACTGATCGGTTATGACAACTTCATATATTTCTTGTCTGCACGCCTTGTGCGCCTGCCATCGACTTGCAGTTGTTCATTTGCTCGGTGGGGGCATTGGTCGCTTGATCGGCGAGAATCCCGTTTCCTGTCTGGTTTAGCCCGATGCCGTGGTTCAGGGCTCTGAGGTGGTACAGAATTTAACGGCTGAGCTATTTCAGAAGGGGCCGTCTTATTGGCCACATGTCCGGTTTTAACTCGCAAGGCGTCATCTTCCACTTTGCAGTATTCCTCAACTTTCTTCATCAACACCCAGACTGTTTCAGGGGGTCTTCTAATCAAGGAGCTGTGGAGAGCACTATTAGGATGTAAACCCATTTTAAAGGCGGTGATGGCCATGGAGTCGTTGCAAGTGTCATCAACAAGATTAAAGCACTCCCAATAGCGCCCCGAATACGCTCTTAGTGTTTCTCCTAGCTGAATCTGCATTGCCCAGAGAGAGTCAGCTTGTTTCGGCTGGACCTAGTTGGTGATGAATCTTGCCCTGAAGGATTTTTGTAATTGATAGAAACTCTTAATTGACGCCGGCTCCAACTTATAATACCATCTGACTGCCAACGGTCCCAAACTGCTCGAAAATATTCTGCACATGAGGGCTTCGTCGTCCGTATGCAACGTCATGGCTTGCTTATAGTGACGGATATGATCCGTGGGATCCGTTTTCCTGTCGTACAAGTTGAACGATGGGGCTTTGAACTTCTTGGGTAATATTGCCTTTGCGATCTGTCGCACAAAGGGATCGTGCTGGTCCTCTTCGTCTGAACCATTTCGTCTTTGCTTACGCCTTATACGTGGACTTTCTTCAGAGGAACTGGTAGTTTCGGGTCGTCCTTTCTTCTTGGGCTCTGGGGATAATGAGTCGGAGTCGCTGTTAGTGTCTTGTTGTCGAGCTCGAGGTCGTCGACCACCTGCCCTCAGAGGTCGTTCTGGATCTTGGCGTACAGCTTGTTTGGACTTCGCCACTTCCAAGGCCAAATCCTGACTGAGACGTTCGTTCTCAGTGATCATGTTCTCCAACCTCTGTTCGTTTTGCTTTGCTTGTTCCATGATCGCTTGCATTGTCTCATGCGCTAACGTCGAGGGTGAGTCGAAGTTCAAGGCGCGTCTTGCGGCGATAGTCTCCGGTCCAAGCATGTTTGTTGGAGTAAGGTCATCTTTCTGTATGGTTTCGTCAGTGACTATCGAAGGATCTTCCGTTACGCCCGCCATGGATGTAGTTGAGTATTCCCACAGACGGCGCCAATTGTGGGGAAGGTGGTTTGGAAATACTCTATTGATCCATTGGGACGCTCGAGATCCTCAGCTAATGACCTTGATGACCTGAAAAGAAACAAACACTTCGGTCGGGGTGCCGGAATTAGCACTCCGACGGACAAGTCAGTCTCTATTCTCTAGATTACTTGTATTTTAAGTTAAGTGTACTGATTCTCACATACCTCTTTCTGGCTGATGTTCTTCTATTTATATCTTTTCTTTCTTGGGCCTCGGGGCTAGGCCCACTTTCGATTCGCCGTGTAACTATTTACTCGGCTCCTTTTACTGCAAGCCTCTCCACTTGACCCCTTACTCAACCGGCTATTTGGCTGAATAGGGCAGGATTCAAATTTATAAGACGGGGCCGAATGCGATGTAAATATTTAACTTTCCAGGTCCCATCATTTGGCCTATTTACATCTCCCAATATTTGGCCCCCACAACAGCCATGTAGGATAGGTCACTTCCGGATTGCCCCGGCATCAAGCAACCGGTCAACTTCTTCGACAATGGTAGCAGTGTGTTCTGCGGCTGACTGTCGGCTTTTCTGAATAATCGGCTTACATTTGGGGTCAACATTTAAACGGTGCTGAGAAACAGATGGATCTACCCCCGACATCTGATACGGCGATCATGCAAATAAATCAAGGTTGCCAAGTAAGAAGGTAATGAGCTGCTGCCTATCGATTTTATTCAAGGAGGCGCCGACCATGAAGAACCTGTCAGGATCCTCGTCAATTTCAACTCTATCCAGGGCTTCCGTGGCCTTTTCACTTGGGAGCCGTCCAACATCGTCAAGGCTCTCGCGATCCGGCACCTCAATAGAATTCACTTCCAGCTCTCTTGTCGTCTTTGCAGCAAGAAGATAACATGCTTGTGTCGATTTCTGGGAACCACAGATTTGTTCAATGTCGTGTTCAGTCGGGAAGCGGAGCAGTTGATGATAGGTGCTTGGCACGGCATTTATGGCATGCAGCAAAGTTCGTCCCATGATGAGATTATACGGCGAAGGCAGTTTGACAACCAAGAATTCCATATCCACTGTTCAGGAGCCCGCTCGAACTGGTAGTGTGATTTTGCCTAATGGGTATTCCGGATTAGCGTTGAAGCCGAATAACGGATAATGAGCTGGAGATAGGTCCGACTTGGTGAACCCAAGTTTGATGAAGTTCTTGTAGTACATAACTTCTGAAGTACTCCCCTGGTCAATGAAAACGCGTTCAACGATGAATCGGCTTACGCGTAGTTCGATGACCAATGGATCAATGTGGGGGAACGTTACGCCGATCAAATCAGAATCGTCGAAGGTAATGCTCGGAGCTTCATGGGGCCGTTTTGCTGGTGTGATTTGCTTTTAGGGGCCAGGATTCGACTAAATTGTATGAACTGCGGATGCCGTCGGCAGGCTGTATATCATATGGAGTACGCCGAGTGGAGGTGAATGCTGCCTTAAAGCTATTGTTTTGGTTGTGTTGTCTTTTCGGACGTACTGCTTAAGCCGACCGTCTTGTACCAATTCCTCAAGGTGATCCTTCAACGCATAACTCTCGGTATCATGGCCGTGGTCCTTATGATATTCGCACCGCCTATCCCGTCTCCTCGTGTTAGGAGGTCCCACCATTTTTGATAGCCATTTGAAGAATGGAAGGTGTTAAACTTTAGACATAACCATGCTAATTGGCTTCGAAAACTCCGTATATTTCTTGTCCGCACGCCTTGTGCGCCTACTATCCACTTGAAGTTGTTCACTAGCTTGGTGGGAACATTGGTCATTTGGTCGGTGCAAATCTCGTCTTCTGTCTCGTTTAGCCCGATTCCGCAGTTCAGGGCTCCGCGATGGTACAAAATTTATCGGTTGAACGATCTCAGAAGGGGCCGTCTTGTGGGCCTTGTGCTCGGCTTTAACCCGCAGGGCGTCATCTTCCACTTTGCAGTATTCCTCGACTTTCTTCATCAACGACCAAACTGTTTTTGGGGGGCCTTATGGTCAAGGAACTACGGAGGGCACTGTCAGGATGCAACCCCATTTTAAAGGCAGTGATGGCCATGGAGTCGTTGCAGGCGTCATCCACAAGATTAAAGCATTCCCAATAGCGCACCGAATACGCTCGTTAGGTTTCCCCTGGTTGGATTTGTATTGCCCAGAGAGAGTCAGCTTGCTTCGGCTGGACCTCATTGGTGATGAATCTTGCCCTGAAGGATTTCTGTAATTGGTGGAAGCTCTTAATCGACGCGGGTTCCACCTTATAATACCATCTGATAGCCAATGGTCCCAAACTGCTCAGAAATATCTGGCACATGAGAGCCTCGTCGTCTGCATGCAGCGTCATGGCTTGCTTATAATGACGGATATGGTCAGTGGGA
Source organism: Camellia japonica (assembly GCA_030407325.1). Lineage (NCBI taxonomy): Eukaryota > Viridiplantae > Streptophyta > Magnoliopsida > Ericales > Theaceae > Camellia > Camellia japonica. The sequence continues at coordinate 54,965,651 of JAPPVO010000019.1, forward strand.
TCCGATTTTCCATCGTATAAGGTGAACAATGAAGCCTTGAACTTTTGGGTAGTACTGCCCTTGCAATTCGTCGTACAAAGTGGTTATATTGGTCCTCTTCGTCTGAATCATTTCTTCTTCTCTTACTCGTGCACGCGGACTTCCTTCAGAAGAATTGGAGACTTCGATTCGCCCTTTCTTTTTGGGTTCTGGAGATGAGGAGTCAGAATCACTGCCACTATCTTGTCTTTGAACTTGAGGTCGTCGACCATCTTTTCTCAAAGGTTGTGGCAGATCTTGGCGTGCGGCTTATTAGGATTTTGCCACCTCCAAGCCCAAATCCTGTCGGAGGTGCTCGTTCTCAGCCATCATGTTCTCCAATCTCTGTTCGTTTTGCTTCGCCTGATCCATAATCGCTTACATTGTTTCATCAGCTGAATCGAAGTTCAAGGCTCTTTGTGCAGCAATGTTTTCTGGTCCCAACATGGTGCTTGGAGTGGTATTGACTCGTGGCATAAGGTTGTCAGTGACTGCAGGAGGATCTTCTGTCACGCCCGCCATGGATGTGTTAGAGTATTCCTATAGACGGTGCCAATTGTGGAGATGTGGTTTGGAAATACTCTTTCGATCCAATGGGACGCTCGAGATCCTCAGCTAGTAACCTGAAAAGGAATGAACACTCCGATCGGGGGTGCCGAAATTAGCACTCTGACGGATAAGTCAGTGTATACTCTCTTGGTTGCTTGTATCTTAAGTTAAACCTACTAATTCTCACATACCTCTCTTTGGTTGATACTCTTCTATTTATATCTTTTTCTGGGCCTCAGGGTCGGGCCTACCTTTAATCCATCGCGTAATTATTTACTCGGCTCCTTTTGTTGCAAACCACTCTTCACTCGGCTCCCCGCTTAACTGGTTATGTGGTCGATTAGGGTACTTCTGAATTTATATAAGACGGGGCCGAATACGATGTATATATCTCGATTCTCTAAGTTCACTTATTCGGCCTCTTCGCATCCCCTAATATTCGGCCCCCACAATACCAAAAAAAGAAATTCCCCCTTTTGAAAGCACTGAAAACTAATTGACAAACCAGGTCACGGACTAGACATTTTCATAAGCAAAAATATTGTCCACTTGCAACTTCGTGATTATTTATAATATTTTTATGTGTCTCTAATATTTTCGACACATGTTCAAAATAATTAAAATAGATTGTAATTTTGGATTAAGCAATGCTAGTATATTTATCACAAAATTTCTTTATCATTTTATATTATCTAAGTACATGACAATCCACATAGCTAATCACACATAATGTAACAAAAAAAGAAAAAATAATAATATTATATTTATGAAATTTTTTAAAATAATCATAGAAACTTTGTTTGACAAATTTTTTAGTTTATAAATTGGGAACCTCAAGTTTTTAAATTGGGTTCCAAAATATAAACTCAAAAAAAGTATTTACATTGGTTTTGGTTTATAAATAAAGTTCAGAGACCTGCGCCCCCCCCCCCCCCAAAAAAAAAAAAAAAAAAAAAACTCAAAAACAAAAGAAATAGTAAAAACACACAAATAAGTGTGGCCTAGTTTAAAAATTATTTTTTTTGGAAAATGCTATAGATGTCAAATAAATTATCAAATTTTCTACTAAACTTCTCACATGGGTGTAGGACCCACACAAATCACATGTGTGTGGGTCCCACACCCATGTAAAAGGTTTGGTAATTTATTTGGGATCTCTAGCATAACTTTTTTTTTTTTTTTGGTGTGCAATGCACACTATTTGTAACTTTATCACAAAATTATTTAAATATTCATAAACTTACATAAGTGATCCCACAAAATGTGTAAGTTGAATATAAATTTGTGCAAGTCTTAAGTTTTCACGAACTTACGCGAATTTGTATTCAACTTACACGCATTATGTTGGTGAAAATACCAGAAGAATTATATTTTGTTGATAAATAATGCAAAGAAAATGAGATATAAATAGATCAGGCTGAGGCATGGATATCCTGTTTTCTTTAAGGAGATCAAACTTACTACGGTAGGAAGAACTCAAATATCGATGCAGCAGTCACTAAACTATGACTTGTCTTCTCTAGGATACAACAGTCTAACCACTTGTCGTATGGCTCAGGCTAACTCTGCATAAGATGGTGAACCCAAAGCTCCACCAAGAAAAAACACATTTTTTTGGCTAGTAATCTCTTAAGTGTAAAAAATAGTTGGTGTAGAAAAGAGTAGACGAGAGAAATAATTTATAGGCCATTAGGACCTTACAAATTATACCAAAAAAAATGACCATTAAACTAGAGAAAAGGGAGAGCTCCAAAACCTCCAAATATTAACTCACCACCAAGCCCATGACCTTCCAATTAATCTCCATTCATGAAAAAAACAAAAGGTCACAAAAAAGAAAAAAAAGAAAAAAAAAAGAAGAGATTCATGAACAAGACAAAAGGTCACCAAATATAAATAAATAAATAAATAAAAGATATTAAAATGGTCCAACAATCCCCCACTCATTTTAATATCAACAAGGACAAGAGAGATTACCAAACAAAGATAGATTAGTATGCATCATGAAGATGTGTTTTGCATTGAACCTTTATTAGTGATACAACAACCTCTACTCCAGAGTCAGTAGTGGTCTCAGATTTAACTATGACTACTTAGGAGAAATAATGTATTACTATTCACACATAATAATCCAGGTGTTGACACGAGCTTTTAATAGCCAGCACATTATGACCTTGTGCATATCTCAGTTTTCATGAGCATATTTGAGAATAAGCCTTGTTCTCATAGAAAACTGCCCCACTTCTATACTCACATAGGTGAAATCTGTCAAGGATGTTCCTGTAATTTACACACCCCACTCAACAAGAGCTACAGAGTTTCATTAAGAGTATAAAAACTCAACCCTCCAATATTACAGGACAACTGCACTTACATCATAGGGATGGACAATAAAATATTAAAGAGTGCATTTTTTTTAACAACCACCATATGTGTCACAACCCAAACCCGCTCCTATGGACACAATATGATTCGTTTTTCCCATTAAACCTAGTTACAGGATCTCTGGTCCTCAAGTTGGGTGTCCCCATACATGGTTTATGATTTTATAGGTTTCAAACCCACCCCCTCGATGTATTCCAGACCCTATCTCTCGCCAAGGCCTTGATTAACGGATCCGCAAGATTATCACAAGATTTTACATTATTCACAATGATGATGCCATTACTCAAATAGGATATCATATTACTGTGTTTGCTTCGAATAGGTCTGGATTTGCCATTTTAAAAATGGTTGTTCACTCTACCAATAGCAGCAGTGCTATCACAACGAATTAACACAGGAGGAATTGATTTTTCCCAAAAAGAAATTTCATGTAACAAATCTTTTGAAAAACCTAAGTGATTCATGGTTAGATCAAGATTTAATTATTTCAATTCCCAATCAAATAAAACTCACAATCTAAATCATCAAGCACTTACGAGAGTAATTTAGATTGTTGTTTTTGAAAAACAATAAATCGACACAAAACGATTTTACGTGGAAAAACCACAATTGAATTGTGATAAAAAAAACCACGGGCGAAACGCCACTAATCAATCCACTACTGAAGAAAGAAAGATTACAAAGATAACAAACAAATTACCCAAACGCTTCCAATTTGTCTTCAAATCTTATGTATATCTCTCACTGCAATCTTCGTCTCGGAATTGATTAGATTGAAGTTGAATCTACAACTTCTATTGTCGAATCAACGACCACATACAATATCAAACTCCTTTGATACTCTACGCTTGAATCTCCAGATTCTACCGAAGAAGAACGCTCTTGAATATGAACAATCAACCTCCTTGATGTGTGCTTCTCAAAACATGAGTTTAATACTCAATCAAATCATCAAGGAAAACTCACAAAAACCTCTAAAAGAAAACCCCAAAAGCCTTAAAGTAGATCTCTGAAACGTAATCTAGATTTGGACAGAAGCAGCGAAGCTCGCTCGAGCGAAGACTCTCTCGCTCTAGCGAGGAACCAAAAATGCATGTTTTCCTTAAGTGGCCTCGCTCGAGCCACGCTACCTGTGCTCGAGCATACAATCATCTTTCTCAGGTTTTTTTACAGAAGCAGCTTTCGCTCGAGCGAGAACTCCTTTGCTCAAGCGAGCAAGACAAAAAACTTAGAAAAATTACAACTTGATAAAAACATGTTTGTTCACGGGATTGACAAGACTAAGGGGCCTAACAATCTCTCCCTTTGTCAATTTCCTGACAAAACATTGTAACAATTTCGTAGACAACACAAGAGCTAAAGAAAACAACCAACCTAGCTTAACAAAACAACCTAAACTAAATATCTGCAAAAATAGAAAATCATCACCAAGAAAAAGAATGAGAGAATATAGAGAATATTGGTTCAGAAAAAAAACATATTAAGGTATAACACATTAGAAGCTAGATCATAATGTAAGCAAAAAACTAGTCCAGTAGTATGTCCAGGCTGCCTGCAAAATTCACAATGAGTATACAAACTTAACAATATATATCCCATATATACCCCCAAAAATTAACGAACCAATACTCCCCCTTTTTGTCCAAGAGAGACAAAAGAAACAGTATATACAGACCATAATAAAAGAAAATAAAAAACTGTCCAAAAAACACATAGTCCAAACACTGTCAAAAACTAGGAGTCTGGTGGAGGTGGCTGCTGCATCTGGAGTAAGGAAAGAATCTGGGCTAGCATTGTGCTTTGTTGATCAAGACGACCATCAAGTGTATCCAGCCGAGCATCCAACTGATCAAGACGATGCGTGACTGATTGCTCGAACTACTGCAGCTGGCCACGAAATGAACGCGGACGCATCTCAGGCATCTCAGGGGCACCAGTAGTGGCTGCATCAAACTCTGCATCCTCTGCAAGTGGATCATCACCTGTATCAGACACCCCAGACACTCCAAATCCCGACACACCCCCTCGAACATGTGCTTGACTCTGAGAGACTGTTAACTTGGTGATGGGTTTAACAGGAGAAGCAAACTCATCATCATCAAAAGTAGGAACACCAAGGCAAGTAAGAAAACGAGTGAGAAAACACCCATACGGAAGACCCAAAGATTTGCGACCCTAAAAAACTGCAATCATTTTGGAGACAATCATCGCTGTCAGAGCAATGGGAAGATGATGGTCAATACAATATAACACATACCCCTGATCTTAGGTAATGTGAGATGAATGAGTAGTCATATGAATGTTGGCATAGACAATGATGTCAAGAAGTCGAAAGCCAGGAAGAAGCTCATTCTGCTGAATGAGCGCCCCAGCAATCCAAGACCGGGGAGTACCACAAAGTTCAGTGGCAACGCGATCAAAATCAACACCACTCTGAGTAAGGAAAGGAAAATGAAAATTTCAGACTTTCGGAAGACCAAGAAATAGCAGAAAAACTTCGTCAGTGACGACCAAAGATTTTTTCCTAACCCAGGTGCTAAAAGAGGGAGCAATTTCTTTGCGGATAGAATGCATATTACAATAAAATTCACAGACCAGACTGAGATTTTGAGACCCTGAGAAAAGCAAAACTTGATCACCCCCTAAAGAATCAAACAACGAGCGGATGGGAGCAACTCAAAAGCACTAGGAAAGACATTCCATTCGAGGTGAACTTTCCTAGAGGCATAGAACCCCCTAAACAGTTTGGATTTTTTCTTGGATTCAAATTTTTCAGTGTTGTAATTTGGGCGGGACACAGTGGATTTATGACGTTTTGAAGGCTCACCCATGACTGACCAATTAAAAAGAGAAGACACCCACAAGACCATAACCCATCAAGGGATAACCAGAAAACAACCAAAGCCCATAAGAACCCCCAAAACAAAACATAAGAGCACGACAAACACCAATTAGTCCAACAGAATTAAACAACAGCAAAATACACAAAACCATAGCATGATATAAAATATAATAAGAGCAAAGCTAGGGTAAAGTTCCAACATAAACCAATTATAGTAATATGATAGATATGGAGACAGTAGAGCATGAAAACCAATAGTCATACAATGTACTAAGGCCACCATAAAGCAAATTAGAAACATAGGACAACAACTAAGGTAGGAAAAATCAAGCCCTAAGAACAAAAATCCTCATAATGAACTCTAGTAACAATGTACCAAATCACCAAACCAAGATGCAATCGAGAGACAATAAACCATAATGAAAAGACCGAAACCAACAATGAAGAACCCTAGACTCCATAGTCGAAACAGAACAGACACAAAGACAAACTGAGCATGAAAAAAAAATAAATAGAGAAAAGAAAAGAAAACTTACCAAGGAATGACAATGCAAGATGGATGAATGAGTGATGCCCCAAAAATTGAGTGAAGTTCAAAGGATGTAAGGCAATGGGAGTATAAAAAACCCTAGGTGAGAGAGAGAACTCGAAGTAAGAGGGAAAACAAATGAAGTGAAGGGACGCAGCTTCAGAATTTAAACCACGACAGGTTGCTCGAGCGAATACTCTCTTGCTCGAGCTAAGACACCTAAGCGCAAGGGGTTGCTCGAGCAGAGATCTTGTCACTTGAGCCTAAAAAGCATGCTCTCAGAATCTAAGCCATCTGCAGAAGCACGCTCGAGCGTACACTCCCTCGTTCGAGCGAATAAGAAAAAAACAAAATAAAACTTTTTGAGCAAAAATACAATACTCACACCAAGAAGTGGAACTGAAAACACAAGTAAGTGAGCACACTAGCATGAAGGTGATACTAAGATGAAATAATCTACAAACCATGAAGCTTGCAAACTTGCAATTATAACAATATGAAGGATATAATCATGAGCAAATCAGATAAAATTTAATCAATGATCATAAGCTACATGAGAATGCACAACTCAAAACCAACATGAGAGCTCACAAAATGAATGTGTGTTGTGCAATCCTTGAGAGGCTACAGAGCTAGAGTTAATCCTCGTAGTGATCGGATGGCTGGACCTCCGCAAGAGTAACTAAACATCACAGAGAAAAGTCAAACTACTAGGAATCACGGGGTATTTGTTGAGTAAACGTGGAGGCTCCCCCTTAATCAATGTGTCCCTTTTTTTTATTATTTTTTTCAACTTTTCTTTCTTGTGGGCATTCACTGGTGGCATGCACACTCAAGAGTATGGAGACCAAACCAGAGAAGTATGAAATCAAAAAAGGATGGCCTGGTTGGTGCCTCTGAGGTAGCCTTTTCCTAATGCCCGGACGTCAATGAACTGAGGGAGAAACCGTGGAAGTGAAAAATGATAGTAGATGGTTAAGAGACTCAACATTACCTATGATATGCTAGTATAAGTCAATTCCTCTGAAAAAGTACAAGAAACACTGTTAGTGGTCCATAGAGAACTTTGATCACTTGTGCGGAAACCCCTGCAACAGTTTATCTCAAGGATGTGTACAGAATAAGATCATGAAGTCAATGAGCATGGGCATTCAGAATGGAGCTATGAACAAAGAAGAATGAGATTTTGTAAGGAGCATGAGCAGTGTTCATATAAATTTAGATACAAAGATGACAGGAATCAATGACAATGAGATTATAGCATCCAAGCACACATAAAGCCAAACAGTCACACCCACTTAAGAAATAGGTAACATCCTAGTGACTGAGCACTACACCCAAGGTCTTTCTAAGGAACTCAAACCGAAGAAGATCAAGGGGTTTTGTAAAAATATCAGCTTTTTGATGCTCAGTGGGTACATATTCAAGAACAACAAGGCCCTCTTCCACTAACTCTCGAATAAAATGATGACGAATGTCAATGTGTTTGGTGCGAGAGTGTTGGACATGATTTTTTGAAATATTTATGGCACTTGTGTTATCACAAAAAAGAGTGAGAGTGTTCTGATCTATCCCATAATCATGAAGCATTTGCTTCATCCACAGCATTTGTGCACAACAACTCCCTACAGCAATGTACTCAGCCTCAGTAGTCGAAAGAGAGATGGCATTTTGCTTTTTGCTATGTCAAGCAACCAAATTATTCCCAAGGTAAAAACACCCCCAGATGTACTCTTCCTATCATCAGCACACCTTGCCCAATCGGCATCAGAAAAACCAATAATTTCAGCTATAGTTTCGGCAGTAAACCAAACCCCATACCCTAGTGTCCCATTAACATATTTAATGATGCATTTGATCGTAAGAAGATGAGACTCTTTAGGACTGGCTTGGTAACGGCATAGACGCCTACACTAAATGCAATGTCAAGACGACTGGCTGTGAGGTAAAGAAGACTCCCTATCATACTCCTATAAAGGGTAGGAACAACATCAGTACCAGAGGAATCTTTGGAAAGGTGAAGACTGGTGCTCATGGGAGTGCGTGCATGTTTGGCAGACTCAAGACCAAACTTTGACACAAGATTTTTGGCATATTTAGTCTGAGAAACAAACATACCCGAAGGAGACTGTTTAATTTGAAGACCCAAGAAATAAGACAACTCTCCCATCATGCTCATCTCAAACTCATGTGTCATGTAATTCGAAAATTTTTTACAAGATGATCAGCAGTGGATCCAAACACAATATCATCAACATAAATCTGAGCAACAAGAATATGAGACTTGGTATGTTTCACAAATAAAGTCTTATCCGCACTATCCCCTTTGAAAGTCATTATCAAGAAGAAAGGTAGTAAGTCTATCATATCAAGCCCGAGGGGCATGTTTCAACCCATACAAAGCCTTGTCTAACTTGTAGACATGGTTTGGACATTTAGGGTCCTCAAACCCTTTTGGTTGCTCAACATAAACCTCTTCTTTCAAGTACCCATTCAGAAAGACACTTTTCACATCCATTTGAAACAATTTGAAACCAAGAAAGCATGCAACACCAAGTAAAATATGAATAGATTCGAGACGTACAACTGGGGCAAATGTCTCATCATAGTCAACACCCTCTACTTGTGTGTAGCCTTAAGCAACCAACCTGGCTTTATTTCTAACCACAATACCATTCTCATCAGATTTATTCTTAAAGATCCACTTGGTACCTATCACATTCATGTCTCTAGGTCTGGGAACTAGAGTCCAAACATTGTTACGTTCAAATTGACCTAATTCTTCATGCATAGCATTGACCCAACTATCATCTAGTAAGGCCTCTTTTATATTCTTAGGTTCAATTAATAAAACAAAACACAGATGAGATACCTCATCCCGAATTTGTCTTTGGGTTTTCATTCGATCCGATACAATTCCAATCACCTATTGAGCTGGATGATTCAATTTCATCCTTGTTGATGGTTTGAACTCAGGACTTGTGGTGACAGAAGCATCAGAAGTGGTGTCTCTCTGTGCACTCTTTGGACTCTAACTTGCCTGAGAAGTTGGTGCTGTCTCAACTTCTTATGCTTGGACCTCAGCTTCTTTTTGACTTTGTGGTTCAGTATCCAAGATTAGAGACTCACCATTTTCTTCCTCATTTGTCGCTGGAGTAGAACTTGTGCCATCTATAACCACATTGATTGATTACATTAAAGATGAAGTTCGTAGGTTATAGACTCGAAAAGCCCTACTAGTGGTTGAATACCCTAGAAAAATACATTCATCACTTCGGGAGTCAAATTTTCCCAAAGGCTCTCTATCTTTGAAAATGTAACACTTACTCCTAAAAGTTTTGAAGTATTTTACATTAGGTTTCAATCCCTTCCACAATTCATATGGAGTTTGTAAAGTGCCGACCTTAAATACACGTAATTTATGACATAAACAGCAGTATTTAAGGCTTCAGCCCAAAACGTTGGAGGAATTTTCTTACTAAGGAGCATGACCCTAGCCATCACTTGAACAACCCTGTTCTTCCTCTCAACCACTCCATTTTGTTGTGGAGTAATAGGTGCAGAAAATTCATGCTTAATTCCATGCATATCACAAAAATTCAAAAACGAACTGTTTTCAAACTCATGACCATGATTAGTTCGGATTCTTATGATACGCCCAATGGAAACGCCTTGTTCATTTTGGATTTTAAGGACTAAAGCCTGGAAAGCATCAAACGTATTAGATTTTTCTCTTAAAAAATTTACCCATGAAAAACGAGTAAAATCATTAATAGTTAAAAAAATGTATCTTTTACCTCCAATGCTTTCAGTGCGAGTAGGTCCCATTAAATCCATGTGAACCAATTCAAGAGGACATTTGGTTGTAAAGCTGTTCACCTTTTTATGAGGGGCACGGGTTTGCTTTCCAAGTTGACATGGTCCACACACATCATTCAGATTCTTACCCAGCTTAGGTATGCCTCTCACAAGCTTTTTGTTGGCTATCTTAGTTAGGTCTTTGAAATTCATGTGACCTAATCTTTGATGCCACATATCAATGTTACTTATGATGGCTGAGTGGGAAGTGAGATCATTAGTAGTAACAATCCCATAGCAGTTATCAGATGTGCGAACCCCATGCATGACAATATTTCCTTTTTTATCCAAAATTTCACATTTATTTTTTAAAAACAATACTTCATGGTGGGAATCACACATTTGACTGATGCTCAAAAGATTTGCTTTAAGGCCATCAACAAGTAATGCATTTTCAAGCTTGGGAAGACCAACCACACTTATAGAGCCCTTACCAATGACTCTAGAAGTGCCACCATCTCCAAAGGTAATAATTCCACCTTCATATTTTTTAAGGGAGGTGAAGTAGGATTTGTCACCTGACATGTGACGAGAGCACCCACTATCAAGGTACCACATGTGTGAGTCACGTGCTTTTAGAGCAGTGTGAACAACTAAACAAGTCAAGTCATCTTTTATCACCCATATCTTTTTGGTCTTAACAAAATCAGGACTGGCGGTCTTGGTAAATGTCTTATCGTTGTGAACACCCTCATGTATTTTGGTGTTCCGCCTAGACATGTAAGGTTGTCTCCTAACCCAAAAAGTATTAGAATTTCTACCCTTTTGAGACACCTTACCAAACAATTCAAAGAAATATGGACGAATCTGGCCATACCTACCATAATGATGACAAATAAAAACAGGTTTTACCTCCCTTTTGTTGATCTTACCCCCGTTAGGTAGATGAAGAGAGGGATTACCCTGGTGCACCTTCAGCTTTCCCTTTGCTTGAGTCTTAAGGTCATGAGATGTAAAGGCCTGTCCCTTGTGAGCTGTCGCATTACCATAACCTAGCCCACTTTTGTCACAACCCATTTGTTGAGACCTGAGGATGTCTTCTAATGATTTGGAACCTTTGTTCCACATGGCAATTGTGGCTCCAGCAATTCTGAGTTCTTCATCTTTATGACAAACCATCTCTTCCAATGTAGCTTATGACATCTTAAGGCTTTCAATCTTCTCTTCATATGTGGAATATACTTTCAGGAGTTCATTCCTTTCAGTCTCACAAGATAGAAGTTTCCCATATAGGTCTTGCCTGTCACTCGAGATCTTGATGACATTCTGCTTTGTTGTTACAAGTTCTCCTTTTAGCTTGACATTTTTGCTTTCACATGCTTTGAGCTTGAGAGTGAGTTTGTCATTGATCTTGGACAAATTTAGAGATTCATCGTAAAGCTATTTGTAAGCTTGTTGTAGATCATCACCATCAATATCATCATTGTCTTTTGATGTTTCATCATCTTCTTTTTGCTCATCTTTCTCCTTGACCTCATCCAGTCGAGCAACTAAGGCAGGAAAGGTGATAGATAGTGGTGAAGATGACTCTTCTCTTTCATGGAATTGGCTCAGAATGTCCCATGCATCTTTGGCCTTTGTGTAGTGAGCAATTCGTTGCTGTTCTTTATCAGAAATTGCTTCACGAATGGTAATCAGAACTCTTTGATTGCTCGAATTGTCAGCACTTTCAATATCCTCTTCAATGGCTTGCCAGCCTTGCGGGTCGAAAGCTCTAAAAAATGCCCTCATTCTGATCTTCCAATACAAGTAATTACTCCCATCAAAGATGGGAGCACGGCGTAGATTCTGACCACGAGCAAATTCCACTGGCTTCGGAAGAGGTTGAGTGAAAGTGGACCGGAATGCCATAAAAGCACTATCCCCGTCTTCACCGGATTCAGTTTTTTTGGGTTCTTGCTCCGACCCGCTTTCATTATCCCAAGTCACTGTACAGACTTTCTTCTAATTCTTTTTCAATGGACATTCAAGAGCAATATGTCCAAACCCTTGACATTCATATCACTTGACCCCTTGCCCTTTTACCATCTTCTTTTTAGTTTTTGGAGCAAGTTTTGGGTTTATCATTACACTTGTCTTTTGAAATAGGGTCTCTGAAATTAGGCTTCTTTTTCTTTAAATTTTTTTTGAATTGTTTCGTAAACATAGCCGTCATTTCGGACTCTAGATCAAACTCAGTCTCAGGAGTTTTTGCAGTCTCATGAGCACTAGTAAAAGCCACACTATCTTTTTGTTTTTTCTTAGAAATCTGGTGGGCTTCATAAGTCTGCAAGTTTCCAATCAACTGATTAAGCTTGAGGGTATCAATATTTTGAGTCTCCTCAATAGCTGTCACTTTTGATTGGAACCTCTCGGGTAAAGACCTCAAAATTTTTCCAACAACCTTAGCTTCAGGGATTTTTTCACCGAGTGTGAAACAAGAATTCACGATGTCACTAAGTTTAGCATAGAAATCATCAAACGTCTCATCATCACGCATAAAAAGGGTTTCAAAGGTAGAGGTGAGACGTTGAAGTTTTGACCTTTTAACAGAAGTAGTACCCTCGTGAATCGTTTCAAGAATGTCCCAAGCCTCTTTTGCTACCTTACACGTACAAATATGACGAAACTCTTCAGGTGTGACGGAACAAAAAAGGGAATTGAGAGCCTTACTATTCCAACTCGAGTTTTGATAATCGAATGCGTCCCATTTATCAAGAGGTTTGGGAATATCAACACTATCAATGGTGACAATAGGTTCACTCCACCCATAGATCACACAGTGCCAAACTTTCTCATCGATAGATTTTAAAAACGCTCTCATACGAGATTTCCAATAAGAATAGTTTGTACCATCAAGTAATGGAGGTCTATGGGTCGAGTTACCTTCACGAATTGAATCATATCACCAATCACACAAAATCACACTCCTACAGTTTTGATAAAAACAAGAGTGACCCTCGCAGATACCAATTGAAAAACCTAAGTGATTCGTGATTAGATCAAGATTTAATTATTCCAATTCCCAATCAAATAAAACTCACAATCTAAATCATCAAGCACTTACAAGAGTGATTTACAAGAGTGATTTAGATTGTTGTTTTCGAAAAACAATAAATCGACACAAAACGATTTTACGTGGAAAAACCACAATTGAAGCACCTTTAATTGTGATAAAAAAATCATGGGCGAAACGCCACTAATCAATCCACTATTGAAGAAAGAAAGATTACAAAGATAACAAACAAATTATCCAAACGCCTCCAATTTGTCTTCAAATCTTCTGTATATCTCTCACTGCAACCTTCGTCTTGGAATTGATTAGATTGAAGTTGAATCCACAACTTCTATTGTTGAATCAACGACCACGTATAGTATCAAACTCCTTTGATACTCCACGCTTGAATCTTCAGATTCCACCGAAGAAGAACACTCTTGAATATGAACAATCAACCTCCTTGATGTGTGCTTCTCAAAACATGAGTTTAATACTTAATCAAATCATCAAGGAAAACTCACAAAAACCTCCAAAATAAAACCCCAAAAACTTTAAAGTAGATCTCTGAAACGTAATCCTAGATTTAGACTTAAACAAGTACTTATAGAAAATAGGAGCAGCGAAGATTGCTCGAGCGAAGACTCTCTCGCTCGAGCGAGGAACCAAAAACGCATGTTTTCCTTAAGTGGCCTCGCTCGAGCGTACAATCATCCTTCTCAGGTTTTTTACAAAAGCAACTTTCGCTCGAGCGAGAACTCCTTCGCTCGAGCGAGCAAGACAAAAAACTTAGAAAAATTACAACTCGATAAAAACATGTTTGTTCACGGGATTGACAAGACTAAGGGATCTAACATCTTTCAACCAATTCGCTTCCTCACATGCTGAAGCTAACGCTATAAGCTCAGCTTCCATTGTAGAATTAGCAATTATAGTCTATTTTTTAGACTTCCAACATATGGGACCACCACCCAAGGTAAAAATAAAACCCGAGGTAGAGAGAGAATCACTTGACAAAGTGTTTCAATCGGCATCATTATATCCCTCAAGTATCGCATGATACTTGTTAAAAAAACATACCATAATTTTTGGTACTAGAAAAATATCTCATAATTCTTCCCATGGTAACCAATGATCTCGACTTGTCTTGCTAGTAAATCTGCTAAGTACTCTAACATCATATGCAACGTTAGGTCTAGTACAGTCAGTAGCATATCTCAAACTACCAATCATGCTAGCATATTCCTTTTGATTAATCACTTCTTTTTCATTTGTTACAATAGATAAATGTATCATTGTATCAAAAGGAGTAGCAACATGTTTACAGTCTAGAAAGTTATATTTCTTTAAAATTTTCTCAACATAATGCGACTGATCAAGAAAAATGCCATCATTAGTCTTGATAATTTTAATTCCCAAAATAAAATTGGCTTCACCAAGATCTTTCATATCAAAGTGGCTATTGAGCATATTTTTAATCTCATTTATAATATGCAAATTAGAGTCAAAGATAAGTAGATCATCCATATATAGGCTAATAATCACATGTGCATTCTCACAAGTTTTATAATATATGCAATTATCACATTCATTAGTCTTATAGCTATTCTCAAGCATGCATGAATCAAATTTCTCATGCCACTATTTAGGAGCTTATTTTAAACCATAAAGGGATTTAGTTAGCTTACACACCTTGCTTTCTTGGCCAGGCTCCACAAAGCCCTCGGATTAGTCCATGTAAATATCCTCATCTAGATCTCTATTTAAAAATTCTATTTTCACATCCATTTGATGAATTTTTAAATCATGAATCGCAACCATTGCTATCAACAGTCTAATGGATGTAACTCTAGTAACCGGAGAAAAAGTATCAAAGAAATCAAGATCAACTTGTTGCTTAAAACCTTTAGCGACAAGTCTCGCTTTATATTTATTTATAGTTCCATCCGGTTTAAGTTTTTTACGAAGGACCCATTTACACCCAATAGCTTTACAACATAGAGGTAAATCCACTAGCTTCCATGTTTTATTTGAAAGTAGTGAATCTATCTCATCATTTATAGCCTCTCTCCAGAAAATAGCATCAGGTGATGATAAAGCTTCTTGCATCGTAAAAGGAATTTCTTCCACATTGTAAAGATAATAGTCAAGGCCAAAATCTTTTTCAACTCTAGCTCGTTTACTCCTCCTTGGTTAGATTTGAGAATTTTCTTGTTTTTGAAAAACTTGAGATGGAGTAGAAGAGCTAGGCATGGATAAAATATTTTCAGAAATTATTTGACCCCTACTATTTTTAGATTTGAAAGGAAGTTTATTTTCATGAAAAATAGCATCACCTGATTCAAAAATAATATTATTTTCCATATCAAAAAAAATCTATAAGCTGTATTATGCAACGCATACCTAAGAAAAGCACAAGTTGTAGCTCGTTCACCCAATTTAGGTCGTTTAGGATTTGCAAGCCTCTCAAAAGCTAAACATCCCAAAACCTCAAATAACCTAGATTTGGTTTATGCCTCTACCATAACTCATAAGGTAAAATTTTACTCTTTTTGTGTGGCACTCTATTTATCACATGGCAAGCTGTCAAAATAGCCTCGGTCCAAAGATTTGAGGGAGCACCTGAATCAATAAGCATACTATTCATCAAATCAATTAACGTTCTATTTTTTTTTTTTTTTAAGCTACGCCATTAGATGAAGGTGAATATGGTGAAGTAGTCTCATGAATAATTCTTAATGACTAAACAAAAGAGTTGAATCCAAGAGATTCATACTCTCGACCTCTATCACTTCTAAATCTCTTAATCTTTTTACCGAATTGATTTTCAACTTTAAGAAGGAATTCTTTAAATTTCTCAAAAGCATCACTTTTATTTTTTAATAAATATACATTTGTGTATTTTGAAAAATCATCAATAAAAGTGATAAAATATCGGTTACCACCACGAGTTAAAATTCCTTCAAACTCACACAAATCAGTATGGAATAATTCTAACAATTAGGTATTTTTCTCAACACTTTTATGAGGTCTCTTAGTAATTTTTGCTTTACTACAAATTTCACATTTCTCAAATTTTTTTGTCACTTTAGGAATTAATCCTAAACTACAGATGATTCCCACATATTTGCTGTTAATATGACACAAGCGAACATGCCAAAAATTAATAGAAGACAACATATAAACCGAATTGGTAGATGGTTTATTAATCTCAACATTCAGTTTGAACATCCCATCACAAGCATAACCCTTACCACAAAAATACCTTTCTTGGTAATCACATATTGACATAGTTTGCTTAAAGCCAGCCTTATTCAACAAATAACTTGACATCAAATTCTTCCTTATGGATGATGTATAAAACACATCTTTTAAAGTAAGCACACGTCCAAAGGTGAACTTAAGGTCAACCTCACCACTCCCAAGTATCTTGGTTTGACTAGAGTTACTAAGCATAATTGTTTTCTTATCATCATAGGAATATACACCTTGAACTAAGCTTTATTATAACAAACATGTCTATTAGCACCAGAATCTGCCCACCAAGCGTTCACATAATTAACCATGCAAATGTCTGTAATCATAGCCACAAATTACTTCTTGATAACGTTAGCCTTTGGGGCAGGTGCACGTTTTCGAAATTTGCAAGTTCGAGCAATATGCCCACTTTTGCCATAGGCAAAGCATATAAACTTTTGTGAAGGTGGTGGACCTTGGTTCTTATTTGGATTAATCCATTTATTGTGAGGTTTACTATAATTCTTCATATTCTTTTTATAAGGCTTTAAATAAGCATTCTTGGAATTGTGACTTTGGGTAAGTTATTATTTGTTGAAACAAAGTTTACTTTTGTAGTAGAATTGTCCTTACCCTCTTGTGTTATTAATGCATCTTGGTCTCTAGCCTCCTTTTCGACTTGGATGCGAGTGATCAACGCTTCTAAGGAAGTCTCCTTTTGTTTGTAGCGCATACTCTTTTGGAATTCTCTCCAAGATGGTGGTAACTTGTTAACAGTCCTGCAACTACCAAGTTGTCACCAATCTTGATGCTTTTAGATCTTACTTCTGCAACTATCATTTGGAAATCTTGTGCTTGCTCCACAACAGATTTTCCATCCACTTTTTGGAAGCGAAAAAATCGGCTAGCTGCATACTTTTTTGCTTATACCTCTTCAGTATCATATGTAAAGCTTTCTAAATTTTCTTTGCAAAAGTGTAAGTAATGTCATAGTAATCATAAAATTGATCAACAAGTCAATTTAAGAGAAAAAAATGACATTTATACTCATCTGTATTGTATAAAGCGAATTCTGTCATTGATTTTTTCTAGTACTTGTTCCATTTTAATCTCCTTAAAATTGTTGGTGAAAATACCAGAAGACTTTTATTTAATTGATAAATAATGCAAAGAAAATGAGATAGACATAGATCAGGCTGAGGCACAGATATCTCATTTTCTTTAGGGAGATCAAGCCCACTGTGATATGAAGAACCCAAATACCGATGCAAGAGTCACTAAACTATGACTTGTCTCCTCCAAGATACAACAACCCGACTACTTGTCGTATGGTTCAGGCCAACTCTATACAAGATGGTGAACCCAAAGTTCTACCAAGAAAACACACCCGTCTTTGGCTAGTAGTCTCTCAAGTGTAAAAAATAGTTGGTGTAGAAAAGAGTAGATGAGAGGAACATTTAAAGGCTGCTAGGACTTTACAAATTACACCACAATATAATGACCATTAAATTAGAGAAAAGGGAGAGTCTCAAAACCTCCAAATATTAACTCACCACCAAACCCATGACCTTCCAATTAATCTTCATTCATGTATAAAATAAAATGTCACCAAAAGAAGAATATTCATGAACAATACAAAAGGTCACCAAACATAAATAAATAAAAGATATTAAAATGGTTCAACACATTACAACAAATAAGAGTCTCTAAAAGTGAAAATTTTGTTGTAAAAGACATTTAGGGATCAATTTCTATTGTCATGAGGATAGTCGTTAAAAGGTCGTCTCGAAAAGTCCAAAACAAGGCTTTTAGCGACAAAATTTTGAAAATGTCACTAATAAATAGACTTTTAGGGACAAAATAATTTGGTCTCAAAATGATTTATTTTTTGAGACAAAAAAATTTGGTCTTAAAAGGATAATAATTCATCACTAATGTCTAATTTTTGTTGCTAAAAATATAATAACTGCACTTTTCGCAACAAAAATATTTAGTTCCTAAAAAATAATTTTGTCCATAAATTTTGATCTTTAGAAACTTAATTTTTTGTGGTGACATTTTTATAATATCACTTATGTAAGTTTATAAAAACTTACATAATATTGTGATAAAATTATATACGGTATGCATTTTACACTAATCATTTTGCCATTTTGAAGCTACTTGGAAACAAATTTAAACTATTTTATTGAATTCGTTGTATTTGCAAACTGCCCTTTATTGCACTTGATGTTCTTTACTCTGGTATTTGGTATTAGGCCCAGGCTTTTTTTTTCCAGTTTAAAATCAGATTGGAGTGTATTATTTGGCTTCATAGGCCTATTATAGAATCTACATCGATGATTCAAAATGTTTAATAATTAGGGCTCGTCGAATATTTCAATTTTGAAAAAATCACGTTGATCGGATACAGATAGCCACTTGATCAGATCAAATTTGTGTTAACAATAACTGTGATTTTAAAATAAATTATTGACACAAATGTGATCTGATCAAGTAACTAATATAATTTTTTTATAGAGATGAAATACTAGACGAGTCCTATATATTAAACGATTTGGATCATTAATATGAGTTTTGTGGTGGGTCACATAACCCTAACACAATACTCCAATTAAAAAACCTAAGTGGAGAGATAAACCTAAGTATTATTATTAAATTCCTTAATTGTTCAGTTTCACTAAAGTCCAATATATTGGAAGATTAACAATAAGGTTATGGACAAAAAATTGATCATAAGATTTAGGATAAATTATTAATAGATCTTAATAATTGAATTTAATTGTCATCAAATTCTGTTAAAAATAATTTTTTGTGACTATTTTTTTGTGTGTGCATATATCGCTAAAAATTGGCAATGAGTGACTTTTTTGTCACAATTTTTGTATATTGTAGCTAAAACTTACAATTAGTGACTTTTTTTTTGTGGCAAATTTTCAAATTGTCGCTGAAAATTGAAAATTAGTGAATATTTTGTGACAATTTTTTTAAACTGTCGCTGAAATTTATAATTAGTGAAATTTTTTATATCAAAAATTTCAAATTGTCGTTAAAAATTAACAAATAA
Source organism: Camellia japonica (assembly GCA_030407325.1). Taxonomy (NCBI): domain Eukaryota; kingdom Viridiplantae; phylum Streptophyta; class Magnoliopsida; order Ericales; family Theaceae; genus Camellia; species Camellia japonica. The sequence continues at coordinate 54,985,110 of JAPPVO010000019.1, forward strand.
TAACTTTTTTTTAATAATATTTGATAAAAATGCTATTAATTATCATATGACCTATTAAATAATAAATCTACTTATTATACGTAAGTCCCCTTAAATTAATTAAAAAATAATTTGAATATACATATTATACGATGCGTCTGCTTATGTTTTATGTAGTTGATCATTCTTGTTGGAAGATTTATGTCCCTCTTTTTATTATATTTTATATATAATCTATCTCATGTAGTGCATTTACTTTTATGTCAGGCTTCGTTTGGAAATTAAATGTTTTAATTAATTTTTTAATTTTTTTATTATAAAAGAATGTAAAAAAAATAAAGAGAATGATATAATAATTTATAATAATTTTTTAATTTTTTAATTAAAATTGAAAATCTTCGACCTTAGTATATATATATATATACATATATATGTCCATACACGCAAACATGTATTTTGACTTTTGTTTTAAATATTTTATTTTAAATGTTTAAATTTTTTTTAAATAAACAAAAATTAATTTATAACACTTTCTTAAACATAAACCAAGAAATCATAAACCTCATCGGCCATAGCATTTTTTCTCTTAGATTTATCAGATGGCTATGGGTGGGTGTCGTGCAAAAACAGCACTCTAATCCAAACGAGGCATGACAGTAGGGATGCATCCACCACATTTTATGTACAAAAATCCAAATAAGATATTACAATGGCCTGCACTGCATCCAAATATTTATTTACAAAAAATTTAACAGTGGTGATACATATCACTAAAAAGAGAGTACTAAGTCAGTTCTAATGAGTTGGTAGTGTAAAAAATTTAAAAAAATAAATAAATAAACAAAGAGTAAAACATCAAATCAATTGAAGCTACAATATAGTTAGAGTTATTAGAACTCGTTGTTTTAGAGCTCTTAAATAATTTTTAAAATTCTAATATGCTGATGTAGGCTCTTACGTCACTAACATTAAAGCCAACCATGGCCGACTTGAGCTTTCAAAGCCAATCATGGCCGACAAAATTTCCATCAATCATAAGTTATGTGTCAATTTTTAATTTATTATTATACTATTTTATAGGGTGTATCTCTATTTTTATATTATTATAAAAGCATTTAAGAACTCTAAATTAGGAATTTTAAATGAGCTCTTATAGGTAAGTCTTATCTCCTCATGTGGTATTTTGACATTTTTTTTCTTTTTATTGTCAGTTCATTAAAATTGATTTTAGAACTCATTTCTAAAGTTCTTTATTATTGTTGATATTATTATAGGTCAAATAAAAGATTTAAAATGTGAGTCTTTAGCACGAAAAAGTTTTGTATATTAATAGAATATCAATTGATATTAACCTTTTACTAGTCACAATAATATATATTTTCAAATATCTAATAATATGATCTATATTTTTTTACTTTTTACCAATTATAATAGTAAAAGATATTATATAAATATACCCTAATCACATAAAAAATCACACCTATAATACTATCTAAAGAAAAATTTTCAAATGGGATCTTGAATTTTTGAAAGACCAGATTACAACTAATACAAAATAATTGAGCATCTTAGATGATTTCTAGTACGAAATGATCAAGGGGTCGCCATCTAAGTGGGAAAAAATTATTAGTTGTCTCTAGGGACGTTACGTGATTATATTTCTCATTAATTATAATTTATTATATTTTTTCATATATTTTAATCACTCAATATAAAGTTATGGATCCTTTCTCCTCCACTAATCATAATCTTATTAGGGCATCACATGACAGTGTCTCAAGACCAACTAATAACGTCTCCTAAACGAGGCTTAAAAATGTAATTAGCTTGTTTGGTATCATAACTAAGGATTTACTTTTCAAAAAATTAAAATTTTTAAGTTTTTTTAAATTTTTTTTATTGAATTTTTTAATATTTTAAATAATTTTTTTAATTTTAAGATGCATCTAACATAAATAAACTTTAAAAGTATAATATTTGTAAAAAAAATCTTTAAAAAATTTACTAAATAAAAAAAATACAAAAATTTAATACATTTTTTGTATTCTTGTGTATTTGCTATTTTTTAAAATATTTTTTACAAATATTTTATTTTTTAGATATATCTAAGTAAGATACATCTAAAAAATTAAAAAAATTACTTCAAATTTTAAAAATATTCACTAAAATTTTTAAAAAATACAAAAAATAAAAAATTAAATTTCTAAAAAATTAAATTTAGAAAATTGAAACCAAATGTTAGTGAATAATGTTAAGAGTTTAGGCCTCATTTGGTAACATCATTTTTTTAGTTTAAAAGTCAAAAAATCACTAAAAAAATCAAAAATCCAACAACCGATATAAAAAAGTCAAAGATGATTATTATTATTATTATTATTATTATTCTACTTTTTGCACATATTTTCGTAAGAAATCAAAAAATCATCCAAATATATTAATTTTTTTTACATCATATTTTAGTCAAAAAATTAAAAAATTACTAAAAAAACCTGTTCTCAGACGAGGCCTTTGGGAACAGACAGTTTTAGTAACTTTTTGACTTTTTGGCTAAAATGTGATGTAAAAAAAATTAGTATGTTTGGAATGATTTTTTGGCTTTTTACGAAAAGATGTACAAAAAGTAAAAAAAAAAGAGAATTTTTAACTTTTTAGTATAGATTATTGACTTTTTGATTTTTTTAATAACTTTTTAACTTTTTGACTAAAAAACTCACTTGCCAAACAAAAACTTAGTATAAAAATCATAGCTAAATGAGGCCTTTGCTTTGTTTTTTTCAAACGCAATTTTGGTACAAAGCTGTATAAATTCTATATAGCCAATCCATCCACCACCAATCCCGCTAGCTCCAATGGCTTTACAGAGCCACCACCAGCTTCACTTCATTTTAGTACCTTTAATGGCGCCAGGCCACTTCATCCCCATGATTGACTTGGCCAAATTATTGGCACAACAAGGCGTGACTGTCACAGTCGTCACCACTCCTGTCATTGCCTCCAGGTTCCGCCCCATCATCGACCGTGTCATCGAATCGGGCCTCCCCCTCCGCCTTCTCTCTCTCCGGTTCCCGTCAGTGGAGGCCGGCCTGTTGGAGGGATACGAAACTATAGACGCTATTCACTCTCTAGACCTAATGATGAAATTTTTCAAGGGCATCGACATGTTGCAACAACCATTCGAGCAGTTGTTTGAAACGCTCGAGCCATGTCCCAGTTGCATAATAGCCGATAAAAATATTGCATGGATAGGAGACACTGCACGTAAGTTTGGAATTCCGAGAATTCTTTTTGATGGAATGAACTGCCTCGCTCTCTTATGCGCACACAATTTAGAAAATTTTGAAGATTATGAGAATGTTTCCGAGTCAGAGCCGTTCGAACTTCCTGGCTTGCCTGATAGAATTGAGCTAACTAAAGCTCAGTTGTCTATGTTTTTCAATCCAAGTTCACTAGAATGGCAAGATTTTCGGAATCGAACGCAAGCTGCCGAAGCTGAAGCATATGGGGTGGTGATTAACAGTTTTGAAGAGCTGGAACCGAGATATGTCGACGAGTTTCGAAAGGTGAAAGGAGATAAAGTTTGGTGCGTTGGGCCGCTATCATTGTGCAACAAAGACAACTTGGATAAGGCTCAGAGAGGAAACAAGGCCGCCATCGACGAAAACCAATGTTTGAAGTGGCTCGATGAGCAAGAGCCACGCTCCGTGGTCTACGCATGCCTTGGAAGCATCACACTCCTCTCACTTCCTCAGTTAATTGAGCTAGGTTTAGGCTTGGAGGCTTCGAAACGTCCATTTGTGTGGGTTATAAGAAACGGAGACAGGGCGGTGGAGATAGAGAAGTGGGTGGAAGAAGACGGATTCGAGGAAAGAACGAAAGGGAGAGGGCTTCTGATTCGAGGCTGGGCACCGCAAATACTCATATTGTCGCACCAGGCTGTGGGGGCTTTTTTGACACACTGCGGGTGGAATTCGACGCTGGAAGGGGTGTGTGCGGGTGTGCCGATGATAACGTGGCCTATGTTCGCTGAGCAGTTTTTGAATGAGAAGCTAGCTGTGCAGCTTTTGGAGATCGGAGTGAGTGTTGGTGTTCAGACAGTTGGACGCATATTTGCGGAAGACAATTGTGAGGAGTTGGTGGAGAGAGAGGTAGTTAGGGTTGCTGTGGAGAAAGTAATGAGTGAAGGAATAGAAGGAGAAGAGAGAAGAAGGGGGGCAAGAGTATTTGGGGAGATGGCAAAGAAGGCAATGGAAGAAGGGGGTTCTTCATACTTGAATATTAGATTGTTCATTCAAGATGTCATCAAACTAGTTAGCCACGAGAACGCAGATTGAAAAAGTATTAGCTATTCTTGGCTTACTATGTGATATTATCTGTATAATATACTCCATAAATAATAAATTATAATATGTATAAAGTAAATTGTAATATGCATAAGGTGGATTATGGCTTGTCTCTTAATTAAATAATAAAAGTGAATCAACAAATTTTTCTTACCACATAATTAATTTAGAATACTATGTAAATAATTAATTTAGAATATCATGTAAATAATAGTATATGATAGTAGAAATAATTACTATACAAACTTGGTGTCAAGTCAGTTTATGCGATGAGGGATGTAACGCCCTCAAAATAATACATAAATCTCATCATTCTAAACATGCAATGGTATAAAGAAATCAACACATTTCCATTCATCAGAGTAGTTCTTACAACAGTATTACATGTTAACAATAAAAGCAAATGCCCTACAGGCTTACAGCTTTCCAAGTTAACACTTTGTTACACAAAAGAAGAGCACTAACTCTATACAAAATAAGTCCTTGGCTTGATATACATGTAATACAATAAAATAATCAAAAAGAGTCTTCAACTCCCATATCCATCCAAGCTAAGTCCTTGGAGGTGACATGCTACCTGTACCTGAAAATAATGTCTGCCAACGCCCAGTAGAGATATGCTAAACACAGTATGAGCAGTAACTAAGACATTAGCAATTGATAAATGTTTAATTCCCATAACTCAATTCATAATCCATTTCCATTACATGACTACTATATCCATGTTCCATTTCATTTTCCATTTCTTATCACAATTCACAACACCGGCTCAGAACCTGGCCAACAACTTACATGAGACAGTAACTCATATTAAACGTTTCCCATTCCACAATAGATAAGCATACTAGCTATATCAACACTTTGATAAACGAACATATAAGTTATATCAACATCTCAACAGATAAGCATACAAGCTGTATCTAAACTTCGACAGATAAGCATATGAGCTATATCAACACTTCCATAGATAAGCATATGAGCTATATCAACACATTAACTGACAAGCATACGAGTTGTATCAGCGGAGTCTCTTATCTTCTCCCAAACAATATCCGGTTTAGAGGTCCATTCCCTATCTTCCCCTAAATCGTGGAGTACATCCCCTATCTTCTCCCACATACATAACGTATATACACAAAGGTCATATACTCAATCAAACAATACATAGCGTTAATGTATTCTATCAACCGTCATACTCTATGACACATCCAATTGATTAGTTTTAGTTTGCCTAATCATCATGCATTGTCTACAACAATCACAACTACCCTCTACCGGTGGCCCAAAGCAATTATTTCTAAACAGATAATAAAAGCTCCAACAGATAAAATATCAATATTTTCGAAAGTGAGCGATTAATTAATCCAACTCCACCATTCTACCATATAATGAGCCAATTTCATTATTTCCAACTCAATTCCATATAACCACAATTATCCCAAATTAATTATACCAATTAATTTATACAACAAATTAGGGTTTTCTACCCCATTTCCAAATATTGACCCAATGGTCTATATACCAACAACCAACGATAATATCATTATTTTGAAACCCAAAATACACATTTTTAGAATCAAAATAACAAATCCCTTTTCAACATTTTCAAACCCTAACTTCCCAAACTCAACCATTTAACAAAATGCCCAAAAATCTATGTCAAAACCCATAGTAGTGAGTAGGAATCCCTACCTCAAATTCGGAGCTCAAAAGGAGGAGTTGAAGAAAACCAAAAATGCTCCAATCACCAAGATCCACGAATCAAAACGAAGCCCTCGACGATCAATACAACTTTTACAAAGGCCAAGGGAAAAGAAAGTACTCTAATTAGATCACACCCTAGAGAGAAGGGAGTTTCTAGAGAGATGGGCTCTCAAAATCGGTTTTGGGAAAGTAAGAGAGAGAGAGAGAATGTAAAAAGTGATTTCAAAATGCCCAGCTGCCAACTGATATACGACATTCCCGCTCGAGCGGAGAACACAACGCTCGAGCGTCAAGAACAAAAACTAGGTTCGCTCGAGCGCAATAAAGCCCGCTTGAGCGCTAAGACACAGGAATAAAGTACATTCGCTCGAGCGCGAAAACCAGTCCGCTCGAGCGTAGATTTCCCCCTCCCAAAACTTACACCAAAGATGTACCACCCGCTCGAGCGCCAACAAGACCGCTCGAGCACAGAAAACCCGCTCAAGCGTAGAAAACACACCTGCAGAAGTTTTGCAGGGACACGAAATACTGAGAGTATGTAAACCCCGCTCGAGCGCAAGAAGACCCGCTCGAGCGGACCATCCAAACTGTGCAACAACAATGGGAGCCAAAACTCTACCAACCTGAATCAACCAAGCCCAACATCCTAAAACTCAAACGAATCGATTTAAAGGATGACAACAAGACAATTACAACTAACAACTTCACGGAACCGAGTCCGGAATACAACTGAACAGTAAAGGGACAACCGGGATCGCTATAAGGGAGGACCATACATTGATTGTTTTTGTGGACCAAGTATATATTCATCAAAATTGCATATTGCCATTTTATTCTGGTTTTTTTCTACGTAAACTTACCTATAAATTTTAATAGGTAAATTTATTATTTAATAAGTCTTATAATAATTAATTATATTTTTCATCAAATATTATTAAAAAATTTAACTAATTGTTAATTTTCAGCATAGTTTGAAAATTTTATCACAAAAAAGTCACTAATTATAAGTTTTACGGACGATTTAAAAAAATCGTCACAAAAAGAAGTTATTAAGTTTTAACTTTCAGCGACAATTTAAAAAATTAGTCATAAAAAGTCACTAATTGTAAATTTTAGTGACAATTTATAAAAATTGTGATAAAAAAAAAATCATTAATTATCAATTTTTAGCGACATATGTAAAAAATTGTCATAAAAAATTATTTTTAGCGATGATTTTATTAAGGTTTATTTTCAATATGATTTGATGAGAATTAAGTTTAACTGTTATGATTTATTGATGGCTTACCATTTTTCTACTAAGATTAAGATCACAAGTGTAAAATAATTATGTCAATAAATTTTTATTTTAAAGGGTAAAATATAATGAAAAAGCTTATTTTATTATGATTTTTGTAATGATCTTGTTTTGTTTTTATTATAACAAGACATGTCAACATAATGTAATTTAGCAGTTTGAGCTTAAAGTCTGGAATGACATTAAAATCGTACATCCTAATACTATGCAATTCAACTTTAAACATATATTGTTGGATACCATTGTAGAAAGATCCATTACAAAAAATCTTAATACTAAATTTGATGTTTGTCATCAAAGTGTGCACTTTGTTTTATTTTAGTCCTTATTATTTCAATCATGTCAATTTGATCTTCAATAATTGCTATTTAAGTTGTCCCAATGCCATTGTCATTTAAATTTTCATTCAAACTCTTAAAAAATATATATATTGCGATGTAAAATTTGGAGAAAACAACCATAAAGACTATTTCAAAAAAAATAGATAACAAACGTGATTTATATTTTTAGAATTAAAATGACACAATGTGCATGCTTTAGGGACAAACAATGTATTTAATCTTATTTTAAATTTAGAAAATTTTTTAAAAGTTAGGTAATTAATAAACTGGCCGCTCTTTGAATTAAAATAACTTTGAATTAAAAAACTAATAAATTATGTTTAATGCTCATATATTTTCTGATCTTGACACAATAAGAATGTGTAACAATATAAAATGAGTATATTGAAAAAGTATGGGTGTCGTAATCTCAAGAACTAAAAGACTGAGTTGTTAAAATAAGTATATTGAAAAAGTATGAGTATCGTAATCTTAAGGACTAAAAGACTGAGTTTTTAAAATTTTAAAAATTATTTCTTAGATTAAATCAAATAAGAAGAATATTTCTAAATTATAACTAAAAGTAATTATTGAAGATTTGATCAGCACTTATCAAATGGTGGGGGATGTTGTTGGTTTCTCCAAGTTCTATGAACTCATTGTTGTCCTGGTGGCAAGGAGTTCCAGTTAGTGGAAAAAAAAAAGAGGGGGTCATCTGGGAAACGATTCCATTTGTGATCCTCTGGTCGCTTTAGTTCATTAGAAATGATTTGGTTTTTAATGAAGTTCAACCCAATTTTGTTCTTCTTCCCGAGCTCATAGTGACAAGAACGGCTTTTTGGGTTAAATCTAAATCATGCTGCTCTTGACTTTTTTATTTTTTTTGATCGGAAAAAAAAATTATTGTTGTAAAAAAAGAGTACAAGATGTACAAAAATTACATCAAGAAGGTGCAAAAGGTCCGGACAAAAGTATCATAACTTAAAGGTTATATCTCAACTAAGTTAAAACATGAAATAAACCAGTCAAATACAAAATTAATGACCAAAAGAGAAAAATGAAACAAAGCCAGTCAAATGCTTCTCTTGACTTTGGTGTGACCAATTTTGTGTTCCAACTGCAGCAAATCAAGAAGGTTCTTTGAGATTTTATTACTGTCACAGATGTAGTTTCCATCGAGGACAAAGTTTCTTTTTTCGGGTCAAGATTTTAGTTTCATATTTTCTTAGTTTTTAGGGTTTCTCTTCTTTGTTATGTCTTGGTGTTGCATAGTTTAATGCGTTATGTTTTTCTGTTAGGAATAGTCCATCCATATGATAAAGGTGAGTCCCATACGGTTATGAGGTTGGTGTATATATGTACTTGGGTTAGGATAGTAGAATTCATAATCTACTAAGAAACTTAATATCTATAGGATTTAATTACTTAATTGTATGGAACTAGAATTCTTATGGGTAGACTATTATAAATAGTCACGTGGACTATAGGATTTTTTGAGAGAGATTGAGAGAGTAGTGAGGAAAAACAATAGAGACGTAAGGGTGAGAGAAAAAATACCGTGGACACCAGGCTAGCAAGGGCTCAACTACCTTTGAGCATGAGGTTCGGGTAATGGTATGGGTTTTGAGTATTTTGGCCATCTCACATATATTTTCTATTTTATTCATAGTGAAAACTCTCTCTTGTGGATGTTGGCAGTTTGGGCCGAACCACGTAAATCTGTGTGTAATTGTTTTTTTTTTTTCCTCTTTGGAGTGTGCGTGGGTGTGCTTCCGTTGGCATTGGTAGTGTCGCAACCCAAACCCGTCTCTATACGTTTGGCGTCGTAACCGGCCAGTAATCTGAGATTACCAAAGGCCTTCTTGTATAATTAAAAAAATAATTGAGCTAGCGAAAACAATATTCAAAAACACCAATAGTCCAATAAGCTGTGCATCTATGTGAACAAATATTTACATGCAAAAACGTTAATTTATCCACATTCAGTACATAACTTACAACCTAACATCTTATACATAAGATATGCACATAACAAAAGTATACTTCAAGATCAAAAGCCTGACAATGGCCTTCCAGGCCTAGCCCCAACTCAGAGGCACACAAAACAACTCGGTAGGTTTCAAAACGATGGCTCAGCTAAGACCCCTTCTAGAATTGCCCTCCAAAACGCTTACTTATACATATATATAAAAACAGTGAGCTAAAATTCAGTGAATAACATTAAAGTAAAGGGGTTAGTGAACGAATTCCAAATATATCATATCTGTAAAACAAATCATGACACAATCATTCATATCAGTCTCATATCAGAACATAACATAATGGTACATCTCACAGAACATATCACATATCGTCTTCCGACTAGAGTAATCGGTTCCGAATATCGATTAAACACATATCACCACAATGAAGTGACTAACGAGATCTCGTAATCACATATATGTCATGGACCCACATTAACATGCCGTCCCTCATGACTTAGGACTATCTATGGATGCCATAATAGATTTCAAACATAGGACATTCGTTCAAGTAAACAAATATCATTTCAAAAATTATAACTTATCAAATCACATTTGGAATATAATTCATATGAACATATCTTTACAATAACGTTACTCACAGTGGGCTTCCAGAACGGTTGGTCAAGCAGTCCTTGACTCGTGCCCTACAACCACAAATATGCATAGCACGATACACAATCATCTTAAACATATTAGTTCACTTAAGCTTTTATTAACCAAACTAATTAAATATAAATAATCTAATCATATACCAACCCTTATTAAGTTCACTAATTACATAATCAAACTTAAATTAGGCTCATACATATTAAATTACAATTATTTAGTCATGTTTAAATTATTGAATCAGAAACTCATAAATATGCACATTTTGCAATTTCAACTCCATTTTCAAGCAAATCAAGGCCCAAATAATTAATCTTCACATTTATTTTCATAATCTTAAGCCTAACTCAGTTTCAATTAAATTTAATTAATTCTCAATTAAGGCTTAATTTGACTACATCTAATTTTATGAACCTAAATCAAATTTTTAATTGAATTCTTATAAGGCTCTAAATATCAAATTAAACCCATTTTTCTATTTTTGAAACTCAATTTCATGAAACATCTATTTTCTTGAACCCAAGCTCTAATTCATGCTTAATTTTTCCTTAAACTCCATGAATCATGTAGGAGAACAAGTATAGAATCAAAAATATACCATGCATGTAAAGATTAGGAGTGAATTTGAACAATTCTACCCATTTGCAAACATGCATGTCCTAAGCTCTTAATTACATGAGCAAATCTTCTAATTAATTATAAATTCAACTCAATTAAGCTTATGATCTTCCTATTTGAACCTAGATTCTATGAATTAACAGTGTATCATTTCAATTTTATGAATTAGGAGATGAAAATTACTTAGTTTGATGATTTAATGCATATGAATTAATCCCCTTCTTTCTTCTTCCTTCAGTTCTTCTTGAGCTCAAGCTCTATGCCTATTTCTTTCCTCACTCTCTCTCTCTTCGTGGGTTTTGTTTGGTATATGAAATGAAAGACTCAATATAATAAACAACCAAACACTCTCTCTTTTCCTATGTCACAAACTGAGTAGTGGTCTACATGGTTATTGTCATCACTAATTCATTCTAATTAAGTCATTCTAATTAAGTTAAATAAAAATCAAAGCTACGCAAATTAAATTAATTCTCATCACAATAAAATTTCAATTACACTAAATTAAATTATACTAATGTGTATTACGCTCTAATTCTTATGCAATTATTTAATTCCAACCTATTAAAATTAATGGCTCTAAAAATTCTCATTAGCATATCCATGTACCCAATTTTGGTTTCTGAATCCATTATGGTCGTCAATTTCAATCCTGAAGTTGTAGCCTCATCAGATATTTTCAAATTAATTCGTATTATCGCATAATTAAATAAAGATAATTGTGACACTCATTTTGGGGTCGTTACAGGTAGGATATGGTATAAATCCCAACAAGTGGTAAACATCAGCAAAATGACCGATAGTGGAAGAATGCATGTATTGAGAAGCTTTGTTGACAGGAAAAGAGAGCTCAGGTCTGGTAATAGTAAGGTATTGAAGGGCACCGACAATACTGCGATATAGAAATCATTGGGTACAAAAAAGAGGCTCATCAGTAGATAAGGGAGATTTAATGGAAACTGGAGTAGCACAAGGTTTGCAATCAATCATCCCTGATTTGGCAAGCAAGTCTACAACATACTAGTGCTTGGAAAGGAAGAAACCAATCGAAGTTGGTTGGACTAATATGCCAAGAAAATAGGAAATATGACCAAACTCTTTCATAGAGAAAACTTGGTGCATATGAGATAAAAGTTGTTGAATATAGATAGGATCAGAACTTGATAAAAAAATAAAAATAGATAGAATCAGAACCTGTGAGAAGAATATCATCAACGTAAATGAGAAGATAGGTGGTAGAAGATGAGGTTTTATGAACAAAAAGAGAAGAATCACAAAGACTTTGGGTGAAGCCTTGAGAAAGGAGGAAAGAACTAAAAGTAGAATACCAAGCACTTGGAGCTTGCTTTAAACCATAAAGAGCTTTGTGTAACTTGGAAACCAGTGAAAAGTGGAAAGGGTCAACAAAGCTGAGTGGTAGTTACATATAAACCTCGTTTGCCAACTTGCCATTAAGGAAGGCATTAGAGATGTCAAGTTTTTTTAATGGGGCAATGTCGATGTAAGGCAAGACATAAGAAAATATGAATAGTGGGTTGCTTGGAAACAAGACTAAAAGTTTCTTGAAAATCAATGCCATGCCGTTGGAAAAAACCTTTGGCAACCAACTGAGCCTTATGCCCAGTAATAGTCCCATCAGAGGCTCTTTTAAGCTTAAAAACCCATTTGCATCTAATGGCCTGTTTAGATGGAGAAGGAAAGACCAATGACCAAGTCCCTTGTTGCTGAAGAGCATTGTATTCATTAAGCATGGCTTAAAACCAAACTAGAGAAATCAAAGCACTTTTATAAGAGAAAGAGTTAGAATTGTCTGCATAAGCAAGTTTAGCAACCAAGCAAACAGGTCTGGTTTTAGACCTAGTCTACATAGGATGAAAATTAGTAGTGGGAGGAGACAAAGGCAACACAACTGAAATATAATTAATAGGGATTGGCTCAGACACAGGTGGATTTATGGTAGACGGGGACTGGACTTGCGTAGAAATAGGATCAAATGTAGGCTGTAGTGTGGCAGATAGATGCTGTTGTAGCCAAATATATACTGTTGCAGTGGCTTAGAGGTATGCTGCTGCAGTTGCTCAAAGAGATGTGGCCTAGACTGAGGCCTGAACTAATGAGGTGATGGCCTAGATTGGTGTAATAGTGGCCCAGACTGTAGAGGCAGTGGCACATTATGAGGTAAAGACCTAAATTGGATAGAAGAAGACTACAATGAAGATGAAGAAATAGGCAGAGCAGGGGACAAAATAGAAAGAGAAGACTGAGGGGAGGTAGACCAAAATAAAGATTTAATTTGAGAAACAGAAGCAAGCTGAGGTTGAAAAGAAGAAGAAAAAGAAAAAGGGAATTCATTTTCTTGGAACCGAACATGTTTGCAAAGAATAAGCTTGCTAGTAAGAACATTCAAACACCACTAACCCTTGGTTGAGGGGTGATACCCAAGAAAAACACAAGAAGTTGATTTGGGAGCTAACTTGTGAGGAGCATGAGGTTGGAGCCAAAGAAAACAAAGGCAACCAAAAACTTTAAGATGAGTATAATCAGGTGGATGATGATAAAGAACCTCATAAGGAGAAGAATTCGACAAAGAGGCACTAGGCATACGATTGATGAGATAAGTAGCAGTAGCAATGGCTTTAAGCCAATAAGATAAAGGAGGAGAAGAATAATGCAAAAGTGAAATAGTAGTCTCAACAATATGCAAGTGTTTTCTCTCCATAACTTCATTTTGAGAAGGAGTATAAGGCCATGAAAATTAATGATGAATACCAGTAGTTTGCATAAAGGACTGCATAGAAGTGTTAATAAACTCACCATCACCATCCGACCTTAAAATTTTAAGAGCATAACCAAGTTGTCTTTTAGCAAACATTTTGAATTCTTGAAATTTAGAACAAACTTCACTTTTATAAGCCAGAGGATAAAGCCATGTAAAATGATTAAAATCATCCACAAACAACACATAAAATCTATAAGAGGAATTAGAATAGGAAATAGGGCCCCAAACATCAGTGTGGATTAAAGCTAGAGGAGCATTTACAGTAGAATTAGAAAGGTGAAATGGTAATCGATGACATTTTGCAATAGAACAATCATTACAAGAATTGAAATATTTATTTATGGAAACATACAAATGTTTTCTTAGAGCATGAAATTTATGAGGATGTATGGCCAAGTCTCTTGTGCCAGAGGGAAGCAAATTCAGTAATAGTAGAGTAATGATAAGCATGAGAAGGAGATGATGAATGATGCAGAAAATAATAAAGACCATGAGCATGGACACCTTTATATAGAATGGCCTTGGTGTGATTGTCCTGAATAAAAAAGGAATACCATCAAATATTACAAAACAATTATTATCTTTAGCCAATTTTTGAACAAAAATGAGATTAGAAGAATTAGATGGCACATGTAAGACATGTTGTAAGTGAAAAGGATGTTGAGGAGTGGGCAAGATAGCTTTACCAGTATGCTTAATAGGAAGAGAAGAACCATTACCAATTGTTACCTGATCAGTACCAGTATAAGGCTGATAAGAGTTCAACTGATGAAGATCATGTGTAATGTGATTAGTGGTTGTAGAATCCAAGAACCATAGGGTTGAAACCTGAGAGGAGGCGTCATCTGAAATTGAGGCAACATAGGCCTTAGACTGATAAGGCATCGAAGAAGAAGACAAATTCGAAGTGGATTGATGAAGATTATGGAAATTTATATCAAGTCTATGCCAACATTCAGATGCAGAGTGATTAGGCTTGCCACAAATTTGACAAATAATGCCTAAATTGGACTTGTGAGATTGAGATCTGCCACGAAAAAGTGGAAGAAGATCTGCTACGAGAGGATTTATTACCTCTGTAAGAGCCTCTAGAATCATATCGAGAGTAACCTCTACCAGATTGATATGTAGTAAAACCTTTTGAAGAGGATAAGGTTGAATCTTTCATAGTAGCATAAGCAACTATTAACTCTGAGGATTGTTGAAGCTTGCCTTTAACATGAATTGCTTTGAAGCATGATAAAGAAGAAAGATCTTCCATAGAAATAGACTTAGATCGAGCCCTAATAGCAGTCTTGAGAAGATCATACTCAGCCGGGTGTCCATTCAAAATGATGAGCACAATGTCTTTATCATCAATTATGGATAATGCTATACGCAATTGATCAACCAAATCCTTGATTCGACTAAGATATGTCTCAATGGATTCAGATTTCTTAGAAATTGAACTCAACTTATGCTTCAATTGATGAATGTAAGACCTAGATAGGGATGTAATCTCTTATCCAATGAATTCCATACCTCTGAACTAGTTTTGAGATGAAGAACTAAGATGAAAATTGTAGGAGACAACGTAGCCATGAGGCAACTCAAAAGATGAGCATCAATTGTCCTCCAACAAATCGATTCTGGATTCAGAACTTGAATACCTAATGAATTTTGTATCATATGACTAGGACACATATACAATCCATCAAGAAATTTCAGTAGATTGGTAGCATGAAGAATGTTCTGGAGTCGATTCTTCCAGATTATGAAGTTTGTACAGTCAAGTTTGATTGTAATAAACGAATTTGGATTCAAGATAAACATGCTCAAGTTCATAGGAATTGAAGGCGATGAGGAAGACGAAGACTCCATTGTTGAAGAGACTATAGTGGATTCATTGGAGCTTAATCATGCTCTGATATCATGATAAAAGACACAGATTGATTTTATTCCTTGATTATCATTCCATTGCTACTGATATATATATATATATATATATATCAGTTGTATTTACAAAGACTAACTACACACTAACAATCTAACCACTTATCTAACTAACTAATGGAATCTTGTTACAAAAGAATTACTTCAGTACATTGCAGGAGTATGGTTGTTATGCTGTACTAAGTCTCTTCTTCGTAACTAGTAGAATATTTTCCTTATCAAGACAGACTATGAACTAAAATAATAATAATAATAATAATAATAATAATAATAATAATATAATAATAATAATAATAATAAAGAAACTTATTCATAAATGCAAATGTAGGATGTAGATTTGATTTTGTTATTTTTTTCTTTAGATTGTAATTTGATTTTGATGTTGCGCGGCTTGATGATCAATAAATTATGACCTTAAATTTTAAATTTTAAGTAATTTTTTGTTTTTGTTTATGAGTTTATAGAACTCCTATTGTTTTATGCATTCCTTCCTTCGGTTCATGATCTGGATTGAAAGGTATTTGGATCTGTGGAGTTAACTATTGGTCTCGTTTTAATTATTCGAATCGTTCATTTTTGTTGAGTATCTCATGTATTTTAGTCACACAAAAATTAGGTTGATCCGATAATTATAACTGATTCTATTTATCGCGTTTTTAAAAAATAGATCATTCATATTTTTTTTTGTGACAGACACGATAAATTAAATGTCTTACAATAATCGGATCAATCTAATTTTTTGTGTGAATGATATATACAAAGTGCTTGACAAAATAAAATGATCGGATTATTGAAATAAGATCTGTGGTGAGCCCAACAAACCTGGACAGTGCAAATTATTGACATCAATCTTTTATACTTGTGTTCTATTACCCTAATTTCTATGTATTTATAGTTGAGGAAGTGATGCATAGATTATATGATTTTTATATAACTTATTTTGATATCAATATGTTATTAAGAATCTTTTAGTTTAATATATAATATAGAATTATATTTAGCTTCTTGATTTGAAATTATTTGACTTTCCTATTTTATGTGTTTAGTTTTGTTTCCTGCTTTATTTGTTTTTGTTCTACAAGAATTTGATTTATTATAATAAATAATAGGAGACGGGGTGGTTGGTGTGCTGTGGGGGCACAACCTTCATTGTTGTGTAACTACATGAGCCCATTTCAGGACTCTTTTTGATTATTCGAACCATTCACATTTTAGAATATATCAAGTAGAACATACCTATAAAAAATTAAGTTAGTTTAATATCGTTAACCTTTTCATCAACTCACATTTGTATTCATTTTAATACTTTAAATCACAATTGTCATTTACTTTTGTAGATACAAATGTGAGTGGATGAAAAAATTAATGATATCCGATTAACTTAATTTTTTGCAAGTAAGTTTTACTCGGTATACTCTAAAATGTGAATGGTTATGATTATCAAAACGGGCCCTAAAATGGGCCTATATGGCTGCATAGTGTTGGCTACTGTGCTCCCTGCACAGCAGCCACTCCATTGTAAGCTTTAGGGTAAAAACAATTTTTCATGATTAATATAATTGGGGGAATATTAAAAAAGTTAGAAGATAATAAAATAATTTTAAATGCTTGAAAGTACAACATTTTATGCACAAATTAGTGCATGAGCCATTTGTACTTTCATTTATTTCAAATATTTTATCCTATTTCCAATTTTTGATATTCCCCCAATATAATTTGAGTTTATACTCTTTTGTTTCAATCTTGGGTATTATTTCAAGAATCCACCATTGTTAAGTATTTATTCTTAGTATTCTTCATGATTCAACGTGTTTAAAGAATGACCTTGTTTTCGTTACTCTTGAATCAACGGACTTTAGGATCGTCACTATTTTGTGTTTCCCACTCCATCAAGAGGAGACGACTATATCTGTATTTGTATCTTTTTTATCATAGTGAAAAGATTAACAATGAATGTAGCTCTAGTTTTGCAGTGGACCACCTAAATCATTTTGTTCTCATGTGTTTGATTCTTATTCTTATTTTTATTTATTATATTTTTATATTTCGCGGATCTTAATTAGAACAAACAAAAGAACAAAAGAACAAAAGAACAACAAAGCAAGGCCAAAGAAAGGTGAAATGATAGAGAGGAGAAAGCAACAAGACAATCATATTTAGCGAAGAATGTTCTATTCCCAAGCAATTTCACAACTACCTCTATTATGATTAAAAACTCAGGTTTCGTTTGTCAATTATACATTTAGTCAAAAAGTCAAAATGTCACTATAAGTTGTCACATCACTGTAGCCCGACTTTCTGCGCTCCTTTCGGAAGGCGAATAGCTCTACAGTTCGGACTCCACTTGTGGTTCTAAATTTGATTTCACAAGTGCAATGTGAAATTGTGAAAACATAAAAAAAGTTCAAATCCGGCAATTCTTTTTGGAAAATCAATGTTTGAATCAAATGCCAAAAATGGATTGCTTTGCCAGATTACAGAGTCGCCACCTAAATATTTTTGAGAAATTTAGGAAACCCAAGACTCGTGCCAAAGGCTATTAGTCCGTTATCACCAAAGTGTCTTGGCTCGGGGACTTAGGTACGAAAGGGGAAGGTCATGAATTGAGCACCCCACTCGCCCGATCAAAAATCGGCCTTTACTAATCATGATGTGTTTCTTATTTACATTATATGCTCTTTTTTAGATTTATTAGCTATTTACTATGTGATGCACACACAAGGTATAGATTAGTTTGCAAGAATTGGAACATGATCTCATTTTTTGTTTTGAAATTGTTTTGTAAATTTGCCACTTAAAAAAAGTGGGCTTAAAATGGACATTTAATCAAACCATCCCACTTCAAACAACTAGCCTTCATCCACAGGCATTCAAACAATTATATCATTTAAGCAATTAGCCTCATGGTAGTTATGCTTTAGATATGGCAACATAAACATCCGATGCAAGATGCTAAGACATAAAAGCTCACCTAGTACTCCGAGCCAAAAAAGGTGAAAGAGTTAGAAAAATATGCATGCTCCTAACTTGTGCAATATGACTAATGCAACACATGCATTATGTAATTCTACAAGCTCGGCTATGAGCATGGCTTATGATTTCATTCAAGACATGCGAGAAAGCACGTATTCAAGTAAATGAGTTTGAACATTTGATATCGGGTTAGCATGATGAGCCGAACCTTATATGCATGCAAAATAATGGATGCAAATCATAAGAATGCTAATGAAATGTGATGCCCTATACTAACCATCGTAAGCAAGTAAGTAAAAGGGAGAAAGACGAGGGATTGGAAGACATACACATTATTACAACATTGCCCTCGTGCAAGAGGGTGCAAATCAAAGTTCGAAAAGTCTGAATTTAACTAATTATTACAAAACCGAATGAATAAACAAACGAGGCTAATTAACTAGCTAACTATACTATTACAACAAGGATAATCAAGATAAATAAACTCGCTATTTAAACTAATTAACTACAACAATTACAAATAAACAATAATAATTATTACAATACTTAATAATTAACGAGACTAATTACAATAAACAAAGTTAAATTAATTAATTACAATGATTATAATGTAAACGAGGATGCGCAAGAATTGCATGCATGCACATGCATTGTGTTCAAGAACAGCTTGGTCTGTCCCAGGCTTTTTTTGTTTCACCTCAGCCACTGCCCTCCGTTTTCTGCAAAAATACACTGCTGACCAAACATTGAGGGCCGGCCGGGCCTAAAGAAGGCCGGTCATGCCTCAGTTTTATGCAAAACTCTGTTTTGTGTTATGAACTGAAAACAATGTGGACAGAGTTGTTCTAGCTCTGTTTGTCCCTTACTTTATTCTCTGTTATGGAAAAGCCTCAAGAAAAGGTTAGAATTGTTTCCAAAACGATCAATGAGCAAATTGATTGCTTGATGATTCCGGATACAATTTTGGACAAAAATCAATGAATGCAATAAATATGACTACTCCTCCCTCTTGTCATAGAGTGAACTCAAAGAGGGAGGTAGAGACGCTTTAAGAATCATCAAAACGCCATGAATTAGCGCATGATCATTCCTGACTCGATAAACTTGGCATAACGTTTGGCCAAGCCCAAGCAAGATGATTCGTTTTCTTTATGTATGTTGATTACTTTTCAGCCAATTCTTTTAGTCATTTCCATTTTTTAGTCTAGTTGTCCGAAGTGATGATTAATTCCTCTAAAAGGAGAGAAGCATCAAATGGGAAGTAATTCTCCACATGAAAGAGAAATTACGCCGTTGACAATGAATCTCCATAGAGATTAAGCCATTAAGCGTAAATCTCTAGTTCATGTGTTGAATAACCATCAACCGATTAAAACAACTCTCAAATGAAAGAAATGAGTGGCAAGTTAATTCTTAAAATGAGGTTATAATCATGAAAGTTAGACAAAGAAAGGCTAAGAACAACATAATACAAGCTATGCACAAAGACTGATGCTATAACAAATGAACTAATCAAAGCTTGAACCGATTAAATAGAGTAGGAAAGCTCTAAAACAGTCTCCAATAAGCCAAAAGCAGTGGCTGAAAATGTAAGAAAAGAGCTCAAAAGCTAAACAAAAGGAAAAGGTAATGAAACTATGTAAGCAAAAACAAGGAGGGATGGCCAACCCCTCCAATTTCAAGACTTCAAACCATGTTTTTGGCCTTAGTTCAACTCTGAAAATTAGTTCAAAAATCAAAGGAAAAGAGTGTTAATGAACCAAGGGTTGAGTTATAAAAATATGTGCAAGTAAGGGTGTTAACCTTACTACCTTTGGTAGCTTGTCCAAACCCAAATTCCAACACTTAAAATGTATGTAAAACAACCCAAGAATGCAAGAAATAGGTAGGAATGAAGTAAGCAAAAGAAAGAACAAAAGTTACAAGCTTATACCTCTGAAAATGGAGTAAGCTTTGGTTGCTGATCAAACTCACTCTTGACACACTCTCAAGCTTGAATTATGCTTCTCAAGGGTCAACCAAGGCTCTAAGATGATGAGTTAAGGTTGTGTATGGTGTATATAGGTGATACAAGGTTGGTAGGTTAAAGGTAGCTTGCAATGGAAGAAGGAGGAAGGAGGAGCTCTCTCTATGTGTATAGGCTTTTTCTTAATTGTTTAACCCCAAAAACAGAGGTATATGGTCGTATTTATAGAATTTGAGCACAAAATGTGATAAATATATTAAAAAATGGGCAGTTGGCGGCCTCTCGCCTAGAATAGTGTTTCTCGCCACTGAAGCCTGGTCGGTCCTCAATAGCCACGGCCCGCCCTCAATGAATTCCCCTGTTTTTCTATTTCGGCTTCAACACAGGGTGGTACAAAGTGTACAAAGAGATTTCTTGGGTATGATCAATCGGAATATAGAGGGTTTGGGGTTGTTTCGAAACTTGAATAAGACTCCTTCGTTGAGACCTTGAACCATGCACAATACCACTTTTATCATCGAGTATTGCGAGTAAAGCGCTCGAGCCTTGGGGATGGTCAAAAATGGGGTGTCCACAATCACTTTCTCTACTTTTCTTCACATCTTTTTATAAAAAACCAAAAAGTTACTAAAATAGCATGTTCCAAACGAGGCCTCAATTAGACCTTATCTATGACTCTGTTTCTTCACTTTCTCTTGTTTTGAGCTTCAAGACAATCATAATTAGAACATTCGGTTTAGAACTGCAGATTGTAAACATATTATCATTATTTACAATATGATCATCAAAATTATTCACAACTTAAGAATTGTTTATATGATTGTTTAAAGGTTTATTTACACTAAGACCTCCTAAACTATTAAGATGTACCACTTTGACCCCCCAAATTAAAAAAACGTATAAATAAAACTTAAGCTATTAAGAAGTATTACTTCGTTCTCTAAATTATAAAAACGTACAAATTGAACTGTTAACAGAAGTGGTTAAAGTGAAATACGCCAATAGTTTAGGAAGTCAATTTGTATATTTTTATAGTTTAGGAAGCAAAGTATTACTTCTCAATAGTTTAAATGGTCTATTTGTATATTCTTAAAGTTTAAGAAGTCAAAGTGATACTTCTCAATAGTTTTTAAAGGATCTTTATATGAATAACTCTCGTTTAAAGCTAGTTCTATAAAAATATCAATAAGTCTAGGAGTCTTCCCAATTCACCCAAAAATTTACCAACTAAATTGTTAATCTAATTCATTGAAATGTTATATATATATATATTCGGTAACAAATTATATATATAATCTAAACTGTCTGGTTCAGTTCTAACTTGATTTATAGTTATAAAACCACAAATCGAATCATGAATTACAATTTGGCTATTTTAAAAATTAGAACCGAATCATGCATAAAGAAAATCAAACCAGTTTGGTTTGGACTGGATTGGTTTACGATTTTTTTCAATTTTTATACTTAATCCTACTATTTAGTGGTGTTTTGTAAAGTTTATAAAAAATTGACTTTTTTGATTTTTTTGTGACTTTTTGACTTTTTTGTGTTAAAAAAGTTGACTTTTTTGTAATTTTTTTTT
This sequence comes from Camellia japonica, assembly GCA_030407325.1. Lineage (NCBI taxonomy): Eukaryota > Viridiplantae > Streptophyta > Magnoliopsida > Ericales > Theaceae > Camellia > Camellia japonica. The sequence continues at coordinate 55,007,230 of JAPPVO010000019.1, forward strand.
GTGTGTAAAAAAATTAAAAAGTTAAAAAACTAACTTTTTTTAGAATGTTCTCAAAACGCTCCTTAGGCTCCATTTGGGGTGTTGGGTTTAAAATAATCAAAAAAATTCGATCACATCACTCAATGTACTTTTTTATAAGTCTTTTCATAATTGATTAAAAAAGCTAATTTCCAAACAGATGATCGAAAAGTGCTCTTTTCCATAAATCTAAACGAAAAAATTCATATACATGGCAAAGTGTAATTAAAAAAATCATAATTTTTAATTTTATCAATTTAAAATTTAAAATTTTGATTTGTTTTTAATTTAAATTATTTGTCTATTTTCTTTAAATAAAATTATCAAAAATAAAATGTATTAAACTCAGTGAAAATAAATATTTTAGAAATTTTTCATATACCTACATTGAATTTAATGACTAAAATATATTTTTTCAAATAGTTTATTTAACGAAAATAAGCTAATAATTTAGATTGAAAATAAATGAAAAGAATAAAGTTTAAATAAAAATCAGGATTTATTTATTTACAAGGCTCAAAATCATAATGCTCTATTTGATTCACTGGAATGAGTTAGAATTGAATAGAATGATCATTATTTCGATTCTCATATGAAATGATCATTCTCTTGAAATGGTGAATAATAATTCTATTTATAATTCATTTTGTCATTATTTTTTAGTCAACCTAACATGGAAATGAATATTTTGATTAAATGATCATTCCATTTTTTTTTTCATTCCAGTAAACCAAAAATTACCTAAAGTTTTTTTTATAATTTTTTCTTCTTTTTTTTTTTGTTTTATGTGATTACTTGTGTGGATCAATTTTGCGATTGATTTCTTATTTAGAAATAATCATTAATAAAATAAAAAAATTAAAATAATATTTTCTCATGTATTTTGGTAATATAAAATTATTTTAAAATTTGTGATATATAGTATTATTGAATCCAAAATTACAATCTATTTAAAATTATTTTGAACAAGTGCCGAAAGGGTAGTAGGCACACAAATAATCACAAAGTTGCAAGTGGGTACACAATATAATTGTCAAATCGATATTCGTATCGTGAATCGAAATAGCCTTGTATCGAATCGCAAATCGAATCGAATCGTGAATCGTAAAAATTCGATCATTTTTTCTAAATTACTTAAAAACATATATCTACACATTTAAATGTTAAATATATCTTATGAATATAAAATATTTAGACTTAAATTAACAAAAATGTTATTTTGAATGATAATCACGTAATTTAATAGGTAAGAAGTTAACAAAGGTTCCAATGTAAAATCACCATCTTACATTTTTTTTTTATTTTTTAGATATTTTTTATCAACCATTCTTAATAAAGATAATAACCAAATAGACAAACTATTAATTTCTAAAGTAACAATAATTAACAATGATATTGATATTTGGATAATAAGCATATATACTTTTTTAAGTTAGAGTAAGCAAATAATAAGAAAGAATTATTTAGAATATTTTATTTTAAAGCCTAAAACATTTTAAAATGTATAACTGACCTCACACATGTAATATTCAATTTAATAAAATAGTAATAGATAATTCATAGTGTAACTTTAATCTTAAACATCTTTAGAAGATATATTACAATTTTTTGAAGGGGAAAAAAATAAAAAGAAAGGTTAAAAATATGTTAAGTCTGTCTGAATCTGATTGGATCCTATAAAAAACTCTATGGTCACTAAAATAACAACAAATCATATATATATGTTGGTTATTTTGGTATTAAATGTTATTAGAAGTTGTATTATGTCATTTTCACTAAAAAGATGAAAAAAATGAGTTAAAAATATGTCGAACACAATAATTTCAAAAATTACATGAATCGTAAAAAGTGAATTGAATCGTGAATCGATTGTGAATCATGCGATTCAGTAGAGATTCACTTCCAAAATAGATTCACTCATATATTCGTATCGATTTTGCAAAAATTATGTATCGAATCGTGAATCGAATCGCGAATCGTAAGATTCTGATAACAGAGGTACACAATAAAAATAATAATTCTAGGAATAGAAATGTATTCTATAGACTGAAATACAGAAACACACTTATGTTCCCAGCTCTGTTCCAATAAAAATTGACAAAAGGAAAATGTTTAAATTACAAGAATTTGTTCCCCCGACGGTGTTTCTAGGACTGTTCTTTAATAAAAAAAAAGAAATTTGACAAGAGGAAAATTTTAAAATGACAAGAATCTGTTCCTCCTGTAATGTTAGAACTGACAGTGACATCCAAAAATAACTCTTTTGTGTTCACTCTCACCCCTTCCTACACTTTTTTTTTTTTTTTTTTTTTAATATGACAACTGTTTGGTTTACTACTATGTGCGAGTCCATGATATATTGCCACATAATTGAGTGATCTTACTATATAATACTATTTAAGAGTGACCTTTAAGATTTTGACTCCTTAAGATTTAACCTTAAAGGTCACCCCTATATAGTTAAGCCCAAGACAACTGTGTGCTTTGATTCTTGAAGTCTAGTAATATTCAAAAGCTTTATTTTTTGGCATTGTTGAACTCTGTTTTGTCAGACAGACTATGAACTAAAATAATAATAATAATTATTATTATTATAATAAAGAAACTTATTCATAAATGCAAATGTAGGATGTAGATTTGATTTTGTTATTTGATTTTTATTTTTTCTCTTTAGATTGTATATTTTGATTTTGATGTTGCGAGGCCTGATGATGAATAAATTATGACATTAAATTATAAATTTTAAGTAAGTTTTCATTTTTGTTTATGAGTTTATAAAACTCCTATTATTTTATGCATTCATATGATTTAAATATGGAGGTGGATTTCCTCATAATCTAGATTGGAAGGTGTTTAGGTCCGTAGAGTTCACTATTGGTCTCGTTTCAATTATTTGAATCGTTCATTTTTGTCAAACATTTCATGCATTTCAATCACACAAAAAATAGGTTGATCCGATAATCATAACTGAATCTATTTATCGTGTTTTAAAAATAGATCATTTTTATTTTTTGTGACAAACATGATAAATTAATTATGTTAGAATTATAGGATCAATCTAATTTTTTATGTGAATGATATACATAAAATGTCTGACAAAATAAGCTGATCGAATTATCGAAACAAGATACGTGATGAACCACACGGACCGGACAGGTCAAATTATTGACATCAATCTTCAATACTTGCGTTCTATTACGTGATGCAGAGATTATATGTTTTTTACATAATTTATTTTGATATTAATATTTTATTAAGAATCTTTTAGTTTAATATATAATATAGAATTATATGTAGCTTCTTGATTTGAAATTATTTCACTTTCCTATTTTGTGTTTATTTTTGTTTCCTGCTTTATTAGATTTTGTTCTACAAGAATTTGATTTATTATAATAAATAAGAGGAGATGGGGTGGTTACTGTGTTGTGGATCACAGCAGTCACTGCTGTGCAGCTATATGGGTTCATTTCAGGGCCAGTTTTGATAATCCGAACCATTTACAATTTAGAGCACATCAAGTAGAACATGTCTTTAAAAAATCAAGTTAGTCAGATATTGTTAACTCTTTCGTCCACTTACATTTGTATTTATTTTAATACATTAAATCACAGTTGTCATTTATTTTTTGTAGATACAAATGTGAGTGGATGAAAAAATTAACGATATTCAATTAACTTGATTTTTTGCAAGTATGTTCTACTTGATATACTCTAAAATATGAACGGTTCAGATTATCAAAACGGGCACCAAAATGCGCCCATATGGCTGTACAACAGTGATTACTGTGCCCCCTGCACAACAACCAATCCATTTCCTAAATAATAATTGTAAGCTTTAGGGTAAAAATAATTTTTCATGATTAATATAATTGGGGGAATATTTAAAAAGTTAAAAGATAATAAAATAATTTTGAATGCATGAAATTATAACATTTTTTTTTTGTGCACAAATTGGTGTATGAGTCACTTGTACTTTCATTAATTTTAAATTATTTTACCATTTTTCCAATTTTTGATATTCCCCCAATATAATTTGAGTTTACATCTTTTATTTCAATTCTTTTAAGAATCCACCATTGTTGAGTATTTATTTTTGATATTCTTCATGAATCAACGAGTTTAAAGAATGATCTTGTTCCAGTATTCACTGTTGAATCAATGGACTCTAAGATTGTTACTATTTCACGTTTCCCGCTACATTAAGAGGAGATGATTATGTCTATATCTTGTATCTTTTTTATTATAGTAAAAAAGCTCAACCATGAATGTTGCTCTATTTTTATAGTGAACCACATAAATCTTTTTATTCTTATTTTCTGAATTTCATTTCTTATTCTTATTTTTATTTATATCTCACTGATCTTAATTAATATATCAATTCTTAATAAAAATGACCCAACCAAGTTGGCAAATGTATAAAAGAACAAACAAAGCAAGGCCACAAGAAAGGTGAAATGACACAGAGGCGAAAACAAGAAGACAATCATAATTAGCCAAGAATGTTCTATTCCCAAGCAATTGCACAACTGCCTCTATTATGATTGAAAACTCAGTTAGACCTACATATGACTATTTCTTCACTTTCTTCTGTTCTGGACTTCAAACCATTTCGATGCCTTTTAATTCTAATGACTCGCAACAATCCAAAAGAGATAGGGCAACTGCAACAAGACACTTACGCGGAAAAATTCAATGCTTATGTAGTCCCTTACGTCACAAACACAAGAAGGGCAGGCTTTGAACTTTTACTAGCCCTAGATTTTTATATTAGGAAAATGGCCCGCATCCCCACTGGGTGGACCCCAGGCCCCTAAAGGACTCTGATTGGTGCATTTTTTTTTTAAATCAATGACTAACCCCCACTATGTGTGTGGAGTGATGGGGTGGAATTGGATGGAGTCTCAATCAAAGTTGTTTATATTAACTTTTATTGAGTTTTAAAAAATTATAAATAATTTTATATTTTTTATATATATATATTAATTTTTTTATAAAATTTTAATTTATATAATATTTTGAATTTTTATTGTAGTTCATTATTCATATCAATAAAAAAATTTATATTATTATTATATTTGTACTAAGATATATTATATATATATATATATTTATAATTATTTATTTTAATATTTACTCACAATTGGCATAGTTTTGTTGGTTTTAACCGGACTGAAAAGAATTTTAGAAAGACAAAATTTAATCTTGTTGCATTATATTGCAATAATCTACACACAAAAAGAAAAAAAAAAAGGAAAAGCAAACAAAAATCTAGAGTTAAAATTTTAAAAGAAAAAATTGAACCAGCTATATCACAATATCACATTAAAAATTATTCTGTTTGGCATTGAGACTCAAAACCCTATTATTGAGTTTTTTTCACTACTAAAAAAAAAACACTTTTTGCGACCGCTACAAGTCATCGCAAATAATAAAAATACAGTCGCAAAAGACCTTTTGTGACGGTCCATGCGACGGTAAATGGGGGTCGCGAATGTGGGGGTGGCAAATATTTTTTGCGACAACAAAGCAATGGTCGCAAATTATTCGCGACCGCCTAAACTATTTATGGCGACCGCTATTTTGCCGTCACAAAAAATAAAGAAAAATGCTAATATGTTTTTTGGCGACCATCTTGTTACCGTCGCAAAAAAACAAAAACAAAAAAAGAAAAAGAAACATAAAAGTGTAACGTTAAGCATTCTAAGAATAGCAATGACAAGAATTCAGACAGTATAACATTATAGTTTAATCAAGCATTTCATTTGAGTATCAAAATTGGAGCCATATGTAAAAGTTATTACAACTAAAAAGCTGGAAAAAGTTCTTTTATGACATTTTAGACTTTAAAACAAATTTGGGAGTGCACAATTTCATATTAAAACACAGGATCCGTCTTCATATTAAAAGCCCAAAACCCAAAGAATGTGAAAATAACAATTTGCTGAAGAGAATTTCCCCTTCTTGATTGCCAACATGGTTCTTCGCTCGCAAATTTTGATCTGGAAGTCACTAAACTTGTCCGAGTTCATAAACATAAGGTCATTCTTCTTTGAGTCTAAACAACAGCCTGATTAGTTCCTCAAAAACTTGCTGTTTTCAATGAACAAGGCACACTTAGGAGCTTTTATTCCACTCAAAAGGGTAGATTGAACCTTCCACTAAAACGTCTTTAAATATTCATCAGAGGAAAAGAAATGAGCTTATAATCATACAGTGTCAGTTTCCCCAAATTATGTATCAGTACTTATCATGGTTCCTGTGTTTCAAATCATGAGAAAACCTTTATGAGCGGTGGCATTGTGGCGATCGGGTTCCTTTCTTCCCTTTTCTTTCTTTCTTTCTTCGCACCATCTTCCTTTTGCTTCCATTGAGATTGAAACGTTCGGAAGTAACTCCCTAAAAGGAAGTTCTTATTCTTTTGTTGTTCGGTGCCGAGTTTCACTTGTTAGGGGCAATTACTAGGTTAGGTCTGGAGTGCCGAGTTTTGGATCGAGAAAATTTTATGGGCTGTCTAGACTTAGCCGCACATGCGGGGGTCAATGGCCGCACGTGCGGGAGGCCAAGCCGCACGTGCGGAATACAGGGGATTCTGGGTCTCACACACTGAAATAAAAGCACGTGCGGGGATCAGTGCCGCACGTGCAGGAAGAAGGCTCCGCACATGCGGTGGTACGTGCCGCACGTGTGGGACGGGCACACTCCGAAAACTCTACTTTTTCTCTTCATTTGGGCTGTTTGTATCTCATTTTGTTACATCTCTCTCTCTCTCTAAAAATACAACTTTCTCCCTTCTCTCTACATTTCTAACTCAAAGACAAGATCAAACCACTTGATCCTCTTCCATCCACTTGGAATCTAACCTTAGTTTCTACATCAAAGTTATAGAACTACTCAAGAGCTCTCTTGTGTGTGGTGGAGGTTTAGTTCTTGGCACCATCAAACCTAGGGTTTCAACTCTTCTTCTTCATTAAAAACTTTGAGGTAGGGACATTCTTGAGTTATATATATATATATATATATATATATATATATATATATTTTATGTTAGATTTGGTAATTTAGGTTCCATTAATGATTTTGAAATGTTTGGTCTTGGCTCACAAATGCTACGATTTTCAAAAGTGGGTTTGACTTCCCTCTCCACCTAAACTATTTTCTTAAGGATTTTTAAGTCACATAGTTGATGGTGTGTTATCTTGATAGAAAACCCTTTTAAAAGAGAGGAGAGGTGTTTGTTTTGATCTTGACATAAAACCCTAGAAATTTTTGGGAATTTTTGAAAGATGTAAACATATTTAAAGCCATCTTGTTGTTTTAAAATTAGAGAGTGAAACTTCATCACATTGTTTAGCATAAATGGTAATTTACTTAGTGTATGAGAAAAGAGTTATTTTTCTTCACATTTTTGTTGAACATTTGAAAGTGCATTGTTGTAAAATAACAAATGGTTGGGCACCTTGGTTAGAGAAAATCATAGACATTGGAATTGATGATTGAAAGACATTACATGTAGTCTTGAAGAAGGCCAATTGTAGTGAATTGAGTATGAAAAGATGTGGTTATTGCTATGAATTGATGGCATGGGCATTGTGAAATAATATTGAGGAGAAGAAATAGATAATGTAGTAAATTGATTTTGTTGTAGAAATGTTTTGAAATGGAAAGATGTTTTGAGATACTTGGTATTGCATCATGTCTCTGTAACATGTCCGCGAGGGACCTCAATGCTACAGTTCGGACTCGTTTTGGTTACTGTTCTTAATCTTGAACCAAAGAGTCCAAATCCGGCAAATCGTTTTGAGAAAAACAGATTTTTGAAAGAAGTGCCAAACATGGACTGCTTCGCCAGATACAGAGTCGCCACCTAAATATTTTTTATGGGGGAATTTAGGAAACCCTGACTCGGTGCCAAAGGCCACGTGTTCGTCATCACCAAAGTTGCCTCGGCTCGGGAACTTGGGTACGATTGGGAAAGGTCAGCTATGAGCACCCCCTCTCGCCCGATCCGAAGATCGGCCTCTACTAACCATGATATCCTATTTTGAAAACTTTATGTGTTCTTGTTCCGGTTATTAGCCTAGAATTACTATGTTATGCGCACAGCAAAACAAGTATAGACTAAATCGCCTAATTTGGAACAAAGCATTGCATATCCGTTTGTTTGGAAGACGCTTTGGAATTTGCTACTCGCAAGTAGGCTAAAATACGGATTTCAATGAATTATTCCAATTCAAACAATCCAACCTTCACCCACAGGCATTCAGGCAGTTTATATCACATAAGCATCTAGCCACATGGTAAGCATGCTGTCATGTTAACATTCACACTCATGCGAAATGCTAAAGCATAAAGAGCTCACCTAGTACTCCGCGCCAAAACAAGAACATGTTAGCAATCATGCATGATCCAAGTCCATGTTTAAATGCCTAATGCAACGCATACGGAATGTCACTAGAGTAGGCTCGGCTAGTCTATAAATGACATGTGAAAATGCACAAGTAGCATATTCAAGTTAGATTTGAAATGCTTATGCAGTTAGTATGATGCGCCGAGCCCGGTGCACGCAATACTGATGAATGGTGCACGCATGCATAGCATAAAGTATGCTAAAGTAAATATGCCCTAATACTAACCATCAAAAGCAGGTAAGTAAAAGGGAGAAAGAAGTGGGGGTTTGGAAGACATGCACACACGCACCCACGCACCCACACTTATTACAAATTTGCCCTCGCTCGGAGGGACCGAAAGAATAATACAATTTAATTAACTTACAAGCTAATTAAATATTATAGACCACTTAAATCAGCTAAGCAAATTAACTAATTTATTTAAGCAATAAACAACGGCCTCGGGAAGATGGTCTAATGCGTGCGTGCTCAATTCCGCTCGGAAATCACTGCCATGCACAAGATGCCTCTGCTTTGACTGTCCTACTCTGAAGACTGCAAAAGTCTCAGGGTTGCTCCTCTGAGTGCTCTAGAACACCACCGGCTGAAGGGATTGGTCACCGGCCACGAAATACTCCATCGGCCAACAATGGATGGCCGGTCGGCACTAAAGATGGCCGGCCGGCCAAATCTTCCTGCAAAAACTAGTTTGACAGTAGCAGAGGACAAAGCAAAACATGGCAATGTATTTCAAGCAATGTATGCACCAACCACACTCCTTATCATGTGTATGACTCAAAGGAGGATGAGCCTCGATTCTCGGACCACCAATCACGCATTTCCATACATGATGGCCCAAAGAATCAAGTGTGCATTTTGATATGAAATGCAATGCACATAATCAAACAAATGCAACTCAACCTCTATCATAAGCAATTCAAGAGGCAAAGCATGCATGCTTATGTAATGCAATTTAGGCATAGGAGCTAAGTATGCAACATGGCAATACAAACAAGCAATGCATGTTAGGCACACAACCTAAAGAAGCATGTAAGGCACGAAGCAATGCAACCTACAAGTATGCAGGACACAATGTGGATTTTCAAGCATGCAAGCAAGCATGTGACTTCATTCAATCATGCAACAACACACTAGTATGCAACAACACACAGGGTGAGCATGCAACAACATGCAAAGGGGTGGACTTATACATGGATAGCTCGCAAGCATGCCAAAATCAGTGGCCAATGCTATGGAAATGAAGGCTAACATGCACACAAACATGCATGCAAATGGGCCAACACTTAAGCATAAAATAAGCAACCTCTAAGCACACTTAAAAGAGGCAAAACATGGACAATTAGCATGCATAGAAAGCTCTGAAAATCATGTTAAAGATGATGCCAAATCAAGCAAACAAGACAAGCATAGCATGCAATTATGGCCCAAGATTCAAGGCAAACCAAGGAGGCTTAAACCAAGGCTGAGTCAACCAAACCTCACAAGGCTAAGTGGACTTAAAGTAGGTCCAATGCAGACCCAAACAAGGCTAAGGATGTACCTAGATGGCATCTAAGTGGTCTAAATATGCAAGCATACAAAGAAGCACATTCATGGAGCATAAGGCAACAACCTTTAAACACATTGAAGGGGCATCAAATGCAAGCATATAGGCACATTATGAGGTCTGAAATGACATGCCAAGTGGTTCCAAACCACTGAAACGATGCAAGGATGGCATGCTAGAGGGGCCAATGCTTAAGGCATACAAGAGGGATTACATGGTGGCTATACAAAGCAAAGCATGGATGACCCAAACAACCAAAAATAGTCAAGCACACTAAAACATGCATATAAGCTTCACAAAGCTTGACCAAAATACATGAGCATGATAGTCTAAATGCTATGCATGTATTGAGGCAAATCATGGCATTACAAGGCATGTATGCTAAGCAAGCATGGTGTACCAAAACCAACTAAACACAATGCTATATTATGACATAATAAGCATGAAAATCAGTCAAGGCATGGCCAACATGAACCTAAACATGGTGCTCACTAAAGAGGCAAAAATGGCCCTTTTCAAGGACAACAAGGAGAGGGGGTGGCCCTCTCCTTCCTAGGACCTCAAGGCACCATCCTCACCTCTGAAATCCCTCAAGATTTCAGTGGTGAGGAGGCCCAAACACAATGGTCCCGGAGCTCAACCAAAATGGCACAAAACAAAGGCCAAACAAGCCTTAAGAGGGGTCAAACAACCCCAAAGCTTAAAACACCCTTAACAAACTATTTAGAGCAGACAAAAACAAGACTTTTATATGTTATATGCTAAGCTCAAAAACAGATTCAAGATAGGCTAAAAATCTTTGCAAAAATGGGGAAAAAAAAGCAAGTTTGTTACCCTTGAAGACCTCCTTCACAAATGGTGGTCCAACTGCCTTTGCAAGCTCAAAACCAGCTTCAAAACTTCAAAACAACCCTCAAGGGCCTCAGCTCCAAGAGAAGGTGTGATGGTGAGTGTTTGTGTGCAAAAGTAAGACAAAAAAAAACACACAAGGTAAAGAAAAGAGAGAAGTATAGAGATAGGATAGATTCACAAACCCTAACCCTAAAACCAGAGCTCTCTAGGAATGTTGTCTAACTTGTCTAACCTCTTACAAGAGAGAAGAGCCTCTCTTTTATAGACAATTAGTCTTGTAAAGCTTCCAAAGGAAGCTAACAAGAGGGAAATCCCTCCATACACGTGTATGGAGGGGGAAAGTGTATGCTAGTTGCACAAAAATATCTACAAAAGCAGATGCACAGTAGTCGGCCGGCCAAAAGTGCGATTGACCAAAAAAATATAGCCGGCCGGCCATCTATAGTGCCGGCCGGCCAAACATTTGGCCGGTGGCAACAAAACACAGCCGGTGGCCTCAAGCCATGGCCGGTGGAGTGTGGGGATGGCCCACAAGCCATTCCATGTCCCTTCAAGGCAAAACACAAGTGTTTGGTGCAAAACCAGACACAAAACAGTCGAGTCGAGAGATCCTGAGGTAAGGTGCGCAGCCAAGACCTCCGGGAACTCAAGACAAGCACAAACATGGATGATCACCGAGTGTTCAAGCGGTGACGTCCAAGTCTTGAGGACGGTCAAAAATGAGGTGTCTACAGTTGCCCCTCTTTGACAGAACTTGAAAGTCATAACAATGACGGGAGTGAATGTCAAAGCCCAGAGACGACCCATTTTTGACAAGGCCGAAGACTTAGACAAAGCATGCAAGACAAACAAGATATGCGCCCGAAGGCAGGGGCAAAATGCAAGACAATGCACAAAGCCGGGCATAACTTATGATCATGCAAAGAAAGCTGTAACGAAGCATAACATGCGACAGTTTTAAGCAATCATACACCAAACTACACTACAATGCAGAAAGGATGTAAGAGAATTATGCCATTCTCAATACGTCTCACTCAGAGGATACAATACCTGTCCAGTTCGTCTGGTTGCACCAGCCTCAAATGAACCGTACATACAATATCGTGCCTGAAAAGAAAGCAAACTTAACAGGTACAATATTGTTAGCAACATGCATGACAATGCAAAATGAATGCAAAATGATATGTAATATATACAAAACTATGTAATAATGCAAATGAAAATGCAATGCAATTGAAACAATGCAAAAGAAATGCAATGCAATTGAATCATGATCCAATCATGAGCGGTTCAAAACCACACAAATGTCAAATAGATTGATGGAAGTAACAAGTCCGTCTAGAAAAGGTGCCGCAACCCTCAAAGCGCGTACACATGCAGAACTATGAGTGATGTAGATGGACACAAGAACAAGTATTGGGTGAAATGATATGAGTGGGGAAACAACCCGCTAACGAAAGAACAATGATCCTAATGCTGGATGCAAAAATTACACTACAATGTAATATATACAGTGGATATGGCATGTAGCCAAACCAAATCTTTCCCAGGAAGGGCATGTACACATACAAGCCATGTTTAACACAGAAAAGGTGCCGCCACCCTCAAACCAAGTTCATCAAGGAATAGGTGCGTACACATGCAGAACTGTGCTTTGACGTGAAAAGTATGAGCACATATCAAACCAAGCTCAACAAGGAGAGGTGCAAGCCATAGATGGAAGGGGGTGATGCAGTGGATGCATGCAAGCTACAATGTGATATTTACAATATGCAATGGGATGGATATATACGATGGATAAGGCACGCAGGCCAAACCAAATCTTGCCTAGGAAGGGCATGTACACAAACGAAACGC